>CAUYQG010144125.1:0-13775 GCA_963574415.1 Tarsius wallacei | reverse complement strand
TTGTGGTGTGTGTGTGTGTGTGTGTGTGTGTGTGCATGTGTTTGTATCTCTTTGGATAATTGTTTATCCATTTCCTGTATTTTTTTTTTTTTTTTTTTTTTTTTTTGTATTTTGTTTGTTTGGTTTTTTCTCTTTTTTTTTTCTCCAGAAGTTCATTCATCAATTTTGAATTCTATGTCTAAATTTCAAAAATTTAATTTAGGTTTAGGTTTCATTGCTGAAGAGTTGGTGTGGTTTTTGATGGTGTTGGAAAACAGTTTTTTCATACTGTCAGAATTGATTTTCTGGTTCCTTCTCATTTGAGTAGACAATTTCTTTCCTTTTTCTTTTTTTTTTCTTTTTTTGACTTATTCAATTTTAAAGATGTGGGATACAATTCAGGGTTAGATATACAAATTTTCTTTATTCATGTACTCTTGTTGATGAGGTGTGCCACCCCATCCCTGATAGTTTCTCACTACTGCAGATCCAGCCCCCACCTCCCCTGGCAGTTTCCCACTACTGCAAATCCCTTTCTTATATTATTATGATAATTTTTCAGTGTTTAATTATGAGTGAGCACATGTGATACTCAGTTCTTTCTTTCTGTGATAGATCACTCAATATTTTAGACTCTAAGTTCATAGAAGTTACTGCAAAATTCATAATTTTGTCCTTCTTTATGGCTGCATAATATTCCATCATGTAATGCACCACATTTTAAAAATCCAGTCCTTTTTTTGATGGGCAGCACAGTTGGTTCTATGTTTTTGCTGTTGTGAATAATGCTGCAATAAACATGTGTATGCAGGAATTTTTTTCATAGAGTGATTTGAATTCCTCTGGGTATATTCCCAGAAGAGAGATTGGGGTCATATGAAAGGTCGATTTTTAGATCTTTTAGGAATCACCACAATGTTTTCCACAGAGGCTGTACTAGTTTGCACTTCCCCCAATAGTGTAGACGTGTTCCCTTTTCCCTGCATCCTCTCCAGCCTCTGTTGTTTTTGAGATATTGATGATGGCCATCCTGATTTGAGTTAGATGGTATCCCAGTGTGGCTTTACATTGCACTTCTTTGATAAGTAGTGAAACTATTTTCTCATGTATCTGTTGGCTGCCCATATGTCATCTTATGGTAAGTATCTTTTCATGTCTTTTGCCCACTTTGTAATGGAGCTGTTTGTTTGTTTTTATTTGGGGCACATTTGTGTTCCTTATAGATCTTAGATGTCAGATCTTTGTCAGATATACAGTTGGCAATTTTTTTCCCCAGTCTGTGGGCTGTTTTGTGCTCTCTGGATGGTTTCTTTGGCTTTGCAGAAGCTTGTCAGTTTGATGTGGTCCCACTTCTCTATCTTATCCCATGGCATAGGCACTTAGGGCTTTGATAAGGAATTGGTTGCCAGCTCCAATTTCCATAGGGGTGCCTCCTGCATTCTCTAAGGTTCTTATAGATTGAGGTTTTACATTTAGGTCTTTGATCCATTTAGAGTTAATTTTTGTGTATGGTGATATGTAGGGGTCTTGTTTTAATCTTCTGCATGTGTTCAGTTTTCAAAGCACGATTTAACTGAATAGGTTCTTCTCTCCCCAGTGGTTGATGGTGGATGCTTTATAGCAGATGAGTTGGTAGAGAAATTAAAATTTTGCTTCTGAAGTCCAATCCTGTTCCTTTGGTCTATATTTCTGTTCCTGTATCAATACCAGGCTGTTTTGATTAGCATAACCTTTTTAATAATGTTTAAAGTCTGGAAGTGTGATTCCTCTTGCTTTGTTTTTTGTTGTTTGTTTTGTTTTGTTTTTGCTGAGGATTTTTTTAGTTATTCATGGTCGCTTATGTTTCTATATGAATTCCTGTATTGTCATGTCCAGGTCTGAGAAGAATGCTGCTGGTAATTTGATGCAAATTGCATTAAATCTATAGATTGATATGGGTAGGATGGACATCTTAACAATATTGATTCGTCCAATCTGTGAGCATGGAATATTGTACTACTTTTTGTGTCTTCTTTGATTTCTGTGAACAGGGTCTTGTAGCCTTCATTGTGAAGGTCTTTTACTTCTCAGTTTAGGAAGATGCCAAGGTTTTTTTGCTTTGTTTTGTTTTGTTTTGTCATTGTAAATGAGATTATGTTTTCTATTTTGGGTTTCTGTTTGTTTATTTTTGGAGTATAAGAATGTGAAAGTCTTTTGCACATTTATTTTATACCCTGAGACTTGTCAAAGTCCTTTATCTGTGCAAAGAGGTTTTTGACAGATTCTCTTGGGTTTTCAAGGTATAAAATCATGTCATCCACAAAGAGGGATAACTTAACTTCCTCTTTTCCTATTTGAATACCCTGATTTCCTTCTCTTGTCTGATTACTCTAGCTAAAACTTCCAATACTATGTTGAATAGGAGAGGTGAGAGTGAGCATCCTTGTCTTGTTCCGGTTTTCAGGGAAAATAGTTCCAATATCTATCTGTTTAGCAGTATGTTGGCTGTGGGTTTCTCATAGATGGCTTTTATTATTTTGAAGTATGTTTCATCTAAGCCTAGATGTTCAAGGGTTTTTGTCAAGAAGAGGTTCTGGATTTTATCCAAAGCTTTCTTTGCATCTAATGATATAATCATGCAGTTTCTGTTTATATATCTGTTGATGTATTTAATTATGTTTATGAAGTTGAACCAATCCTGCATCCTGGGGATGCAGCCTATCTGGTCCTGGTGGGTGATTTTTGAGATGAGTTGTTGGATCCAGTTTGCTAGAATCTTAACCAGTTAGGGTATCAATGTGATATTAGCTTCATAAAATGACTTGGGAAGAGGTTCATCTTCTTGATTGCCTGGAATACTTTCAATAGGATTGGTATCAGCTTCTTCTTCACCTTTGGTAGAATTCTACTGAAAAGTCATCTGATCCATGGCTTTTTTTTTTTTTTTTGTAGGTAGTTTTCTTATACATAGGCAATATTATGGGTTTTTATTGGTCTATTTAGGATCTCAATTTCCTCCTGTTTCAAACTGGAGAGGCGGTTGATATCAAAAAGTCCTCCATTTCATTTAGGTTTTCAAGTTTGTTTCCATACAAGTGTACATAGTAATCTCTGATAATCTTTTGCATTTCTTTGAGGTCAGTTGCAATGATCTTTTGCATTTCTGATTGTGTTTATTTGAGTTTTTTCTTTCTTTTCCTTGGTCAGTCTAACTAGGGGTCCATCAATCTTGTTTATCCTTTAAAAGAACCAGCCTTCTGTTTCATTGATTTTTTAAATTATATTTTTGTCTTCTATGTCCCAAATTTGGACCTTTATTTTGGTGATCTGGATTCTTCTGCTGAAGTTAAAGTTTTTGTGGTCTTACTTTTCCAGCTTCATTAGGTGATTTGCTAGGCTGTTAACTTATGATCTTTACATTTTCCTCATGTTTGTTTAAAGAGATATAAAGTCCCCTTTTAGGATAGTTTTCATGGCATCCCTGAGATTTTGGTAAGGCGTTTATTCATTTTAATTTATGTCCAAGAATCTTTTAATTTCTGTTTTGATTTCTGTGTTGTCCCAGAAGTTATTCAGGATCATGCTGCTTAATGTCCATGTCTTCATGGGTTTGGGGGAAACTTTTTTGGTGTTGATATTTATTTTTATTCCACTATTGTCCAAGAAGGAGCATGGTAGTATTTCAGTCATATGAAATTTGTGTGTGCTTGATTTATGTCTGAGGGTGTGTTCAATCTTCGAGTATGTTCCATGTGGTGATGAGTAGACTGCATATGCCATGGTTGTTGGGTGAAGTGTTATGTAGATGTCAATCAAGTTCTTTTGGTCAAGCATCACACTGAGATTCCAGATCTCCTTGGTGATTTTTGTGTCTTGATGATCTCTCTAGGGTAGTTAGTGAGATGTTTAAGTCTCCAGCTATAATCATGTTAGAGTCAATATTTTTTTGGTTTACCTAGAAGCTTTGTGAAATTTGGTGCTCCTATGTTTGGTGTTCCTTTATGAAATTCGGTGCTCCTACATGTATGTTTAGAGTGAATATTTCTTGTTGATAAACTGAACCTTTTATCATTATGTAGTGATCTTCCATATCTTTTAAAATTTTTGATAGCTTAAAGCGTAGTTTTTCTGATATTAAGATTGCAATTGCTGCTTTATTTTTGTGTTCTGTTTACCTGAATATTTGTTTTCCATCCTCTTATTTTGAGTCTGTGAGTGTTCTTTCTTGTGACATGAGTCTCTTAGAGATAATATATTGTTGCATTATAATATTTTATCCAATTTGCTATTCTCTGTCTTTTGAGTGGTGCATTTAGTCCATTCATATTCAGGCTATTTATTCAGAAGTGAGAGTTTATCACTGTTATGAGTTTTTTTTTATAGAGTTTGTTCTTGCTGCTGCTGTTTGTTGTTTATTTGTTTATTGTCTTTCTTTTTATTTGGGGCATAATTTTTGTGTGTTTTCAGTCTTTTTCCTGCATTCTTGGGAAGGTGTTGTTATTCTTTTTTTCTTTCTTTCTTCTGTTTTTAATGTTTTCTTAAGTGTTTCTTATAAAGCTGGTCTGGAGGCAGCATAAACCCTTAGATATTGAATTCTGGGAAGGATTTTAATCCTCCAACACTGATGAAACTGGGTTGGTAATTCTTGGTTGAAATTGTTTATCTTTGAGAACTTTGAAGATTGGACTCCAATCTCTCCTAGCCCAAAGAGTTTCTGTAGATAAGTCTGCTGCTATTCTCATTGGTCTTCCCAGTAGGTAATTTGACCTTTCTTTCTTACTGCCTTTAGGATTTTTACTTTTATACCTACTTTGTGTAAGTGAATTACTATATGTCTAGGAGTTGCTCTTCTCATTTGTTGTCTTGCAGTGATTTTCTGACTCTCTTCTGTTTGAATGGCTGCACCTCTGATGAGATGAAGGAAGATTTTTTTGATAATTTCATGGAATGTTTGTCCTTGCATGGTCTCTGTCTCTTTATCTGGCTCAGCAATTCCAATTAATCTTAGGTTAAGCCCTCTTGATATAACTGCTCATCTCTTGGAGGCATTGTTCTAGTTTCGTAATCTTCTTTCTCTATGTTTTCAACAGTTTGGGCTAGTTCCATATTTTGGTCCTCAAGTTCTGAGATACATTCTTCTGCTTGGTTAATTCTGCTTTCCATGATTACCAGTTTATTGTTTATTTCATTCACTGCATTCTTTATTCCTGTTATCTCAGTTATCAATTCCTTCATTCTTTCCTCTTGTCTCTTCTCATTTCTATTTATCATCTCTATTAATATCTTGATATCTGGACTTGTGACTTGAGACCAGTCATTCTGAGAGCTCTTCCTTTTTGAGTTCCAAATTCTGTATTCTAAGTTGTTGGTCTCCCAAGGGTCTATATGAGACCCATGGTCTTACTTTGGTTTTTCTTCATTTGTGTAGGTTTTCCACATCCCCTCCTCCCCCCCCCCCCTTTTTTTTACCTCTTCTTTAGTTCTGTTGTGCAGTGATGGGGGAGAGTTTTTACTTCTGCTTGCTCAGTCTCCTATTCTTCCTTACGTAGATCCTCTGACTTTGTTCCATTTTGAAGCTGGGCTCATGGTAGGAAGTTGTTTTTTTTTCCAGTTTGGGGATTTAATTAAGAGGGGAGCTATAATTCAGAAACTATGCAGATCCCAATATCTGCTGACCAGGTGTGTGGGCCCTTTGGAACCCACTTTCCATCACTTTAAAATCTGTCCATGCAGTGGGTTTGTATGTTTGCCCCCTGAGCAAAATGAGATAAGCAAAAGTAAAAGAATGGGAAAAGGAAGGAGGAAGATGAAAGAAAGGTGGAGAGAGGGAGGCAGAAGAGGGAAAACAGACAGGCATACCAACTAACAAATAAATGGAGGAACAAAGAAAAAACAAAAAACTAAAACATACACACAATTAGACAATCAAACAAGCAAAAAAAAAAAATTCTGTTGATGTACTCACCCTCAAAAATACCAATATACAAACAAAAAATCTAAAAAAAAAATTAATTAATTAAAATACCAGAAACAAAGCAAGTATGAAAATTTAAACCAAAACAGCAAGAGAGAGAGAAGAAGAAGAAGAAAAAACTAAAGCAACAAACAAACACACATACAGGCAACCCTTTGAGTCTCCTCCCACTGTGGGAGCTTTTCTGTCCTCTCAATAAATCCTGCTTTCAAAAAAAAAAAAAGAAACAAACAAACAAACTCTATGGCCGTTTCTATAACTAAAAGTTTCTTTCAGTTGCTGCCACTGCTTTAAGGAGTAGCTCTGGACTCTATCCTGTTTCCTCTACTCTCTGTGCAGGCTGATAGTGTTGCTTTCACCATGGAACAGATGCTCCACAGACTACTGTGGAAGGAGGATGTATCAGACCCAGACTCGCCCTTCTGCTGATGCCACTGCTGTCACATCTCCCACTCAGAGCTCATGTTTCTGTGCCTGTTCCAGCATGAGGGAGTGGAACTTCTCTCACCAAGTCAGATGAATAGATAGCCTCTGGGTCACACGTTGGAGACTGGACAAAGCTGGACAAGGTGATGCAGATCTCTGCCCAATCCCAGAACAGAGAA
This sequence comes from Tarsius wallacei, assembly GCA_963574415.1. Lineage (NCBI taxonomy): Eukaryota > Metazoa > Chordata > Mammalia > Primates > Tarsiidae > Tarsius > Tarsius wallacei. The sequence continues at coordinate 7,238 of CAUYQG010144125.1, read as the reverse complement.
GATGGCACCTGTCAGCATCTCCTCACTGGTGGCAGAGCTCCTTTCCAGATTTCCACACCCTGCCTTCTACATGGTTCCTGGGGCTCATGCTCAGTCTTCTGTCACAGGTGGTGGCCTGGGCTGGGTGACAGGTGGTGAGGAGCAGCTGTTTTCTGCTGCCTTCTCTCAAGAGAGTCCCAAGAACGGCAAATGATCCTGTGCACCGAGGCCTCCAATCTCAGGGTGGTGGTGGGTTGCAGTCTCCTCTGGAGGAGCAACCCAGTGCATGGACCCAAGTCTCCCCTCAGACAGACTTTCACTCACACACCAGCACACACTCAATCATGCAGAGAGTCTTTATGGACACTTGTTTTTACAAAGACTCACATTCTGGCCTGTTTCATTGCCATCCTGACTCCTTCTCTGACAATTTCTTCTTATCTGAGGTTAGCAAGGATCTGACATTGGCACTGTAGGATTTCCTTGGTTATATATAGCTTTGGAATGGTGAGTTTCTCAATTGCCAGATGTGGCACACAGTGTCCTGAGTGTCCAGAGTGGCTTGGAAAAATATCGTTAGCTGGTGTTTGGGATCAGGCCTTCCCTGAAGCCAAAGTATTATATCCATTGTGGTTGACTGTACTGTTGACTTCCAGCCAGGAGATGGTACTCCAGCTGTGATAGTGGCTGTAGGGTTTCTCTTTGGCAGTTGAACAATACATTTGACAGCAAAAATAATCCAACTCATGAGTTGAAAAGGAAAAGCACTCTCTTTGCAAGTCATTTGAAGAAGAGTAACAAGACCTAAGGAAAGTTTTAAAAATCTAATGTCCTTTTTTAATTAAGAGAGTTATTATGGAAGAATTCTATTTTCCATGCATGGCTACAGTAACATAACTATAACCAGTGAAAAAAGTTTCAAAATTGAATTATTGCCTAATTAGAGAAAAAATGTTTTTAATTGTTGGATCAACCTTTAAAATATTGCATTTCAAAGGTAGAGGTGCATCTCTCAAATCATTGAGTTGCTCTCAAGTGATTGAGAAAAATTGTGTGTGTGTGTGTGTCCCTTGAAAAATAAGGGGTTGGGGTAGCAATCTCTTTCACAGTTGAAAATGCAGAAATAGCCAACTGTTAACTGGAAGCCTTATGGAAAACATAAACAGTCAATTAACATATATTTTGTACGTTATATGTATTACATACAATTTTCTTACAATAAAGTAAACCAGAGAAAAGAAAATGTTATTGAGAAAATAACAAAAAGAGAAAATATTTTTACGATACCATCCTGTATTTATTAATGTCATAGGTTGATGTCATCTGTTTACAAAATAAACCATCTTTCTGGAATGGTGGTAACCACAGCTGCAGACTTCAATCTATCATACATATCAAGTAATTCATCTTTTTTTTGTAATGTCATGATGTTTCTCTGCTTTTGGGAGCATTTTCAGCACCACTAGTGGCACTTTGTATGGGTCCCATGGAGTTATTCAAACTTTACAATATTGCACTAAATAATATTACATATGTGTATCACAAGAGATCACTTCTTACTGTGATAAGCAATTTGGTGGAGAGATGAACTGCTCATGTGGAGATGATTAGCATCACACAGTGTTTTAAGCAGATACTTGCAACACTTGAGCTCACTGCAACAGCAACAGAAAGTAGAAATGAAATTATTGCAGCAGTACAGTGTGTACTACAGTGAAATTTATGCAGTTATGAATTAATACAGCACCTTTATGCTTATTTACATTTCTCTCAACAGTGAATGGCACCACAAATGGTCTGTGTTTGTATGCATACGTTTTCAAAATTCCTAACTTTTAGAATATGTTTGTGTATATTTTATGGTAGGAAATAATAAAATAAACTCCCATTTACATATATTTTATGCATTCATTACATACTTACCCTTTTCTTTATTTTTAAAAAAAGTCTCTAGGCTCCACAACTTATCTGTTAGTTTTGTTTTGTTGTTGTTTGAGTTATCAGGAATCTCCAAAAAAATGTTCTAATATATTTATTGAAGAAAATGGATACCATTCAACCATTTTTTAAAAATGAAGTACTGACGCATGCTACAACACAAATAAGCCTTGGAAAGATTGTGCTAAGTGATAGAAGCCAGACAGAAAAGAGCACATACTGTATATTCAGGTGAAATGTCCAGAATAAGAAAACCTATTGAAATAGACAATAGATCAGGAGTGGCCTAGGGTTGGGGTGATGGTGGTGGAGACAGGGAGTGATTGCTAATGGTATAAAGTTTCTTTTGCAGCAACAAAACTGTTCTGGAATTAGATGTAGTTCCACAACTTCACAAATATAATTTTTAAAATCACTGAATCTTACACTTTAAATGAGTAAATTATGGGGCATGTGAATTATATTTCAATAAAGATTTTTTTTAATGGAATGGTCTTTAAAGAGTCAGTCTAAAAGTTTCTTCTAAAACATAACAATCTAAAATATATAAATTCTTAAAAAATTGGAATACTGAATTCATTAAATTTCTCCAAAGGCAAATAAAAATGAAATGGAAATAAAAAAGTATTTTTTCAATTTTGGACTGATTAGATTATTCCATTGTGTCATTTTTTGTTTTCAAAATTTCAATACCATGTATTTGGCAATATGACAGAATTTATTAATAACAGAATATATTAATAAAATTAATTAATACAAAATTTGATATATGTTGACCCACACACTTCAAATCTATATTGTTCAAGGGTCATCTGTATGTATTTGGTGTATATTTATAAAGAGAGAGATCAAGAGCCAGAGACAGACTAGATGAAGTAAAGTATAAACATTTGGTGCTTCTGGCTAAAGAGTATATGGGAATTTCTCCCAACTTTTTTATAAACATGAGTTTATATTAAAATTTAAAAATTACCCAAAAGGTATCTTATCCTGGCATCAGCATATATTTCTATAAAAGTTTTTATAAGAGTTCAAGGGTGATAGAATAGTTCTCTCTAAGGAATATAAGATATTTTTCTTTTTAAAGGAATACAAGTTTTAACAGAAAAACCTCCCCTTGTACCAAACATCATAATGTATCTAAAAATATAGTGTCTCTTGGCCTTTTCTTATCCACCAGACAGCCCAAGGGACACATTTCCAGAATTTTTGAATTTCACAAAGACTTTTTGAAAATAATTATTTCAGAGGTGCCCTACTTGTCATGCAGGGACCTAAGAATTTGCAATTCCATGGATAACTTTTGCTTTAAAACAGTGGGTTTTGTCAGAGTGAATTTAAGTTATCAGTAGAGGTACAGTATGGACAGGAAATAATATAATCCCAATTCAGAAACTTATTAGTGGTATGAACTTCTTTGAGTTTCTCTTTCTATATCTGTAATGTAGGATAATTTTATTTACCTCAAAAAAAATCTGATACAAGGATATCAGTGACAGGAATCTTGACATCTTGAACAGGTCTTATTACAGAGCAAGATTTTAATCAAGTTACTATTAACAAAACAGTAATCTAAGTGCCAATTTTAAAAATTCTCACCAGTAGATCTTGTGGAGAGCTTTATTTTATACTGAAAACAAAATTTTAGAAGGATGCTTAAATATCTTCAAATAATTTAAATCAGTATGGATTGGGCTCAGTGGCTCAGCCTGTAATCCCAGTATTTTGGGAGGTGAAGGCGAGTAGATTGCCTGAGCTCGTGAATTCGAGACCCGCCCGGGAAACTTGGCGAGACCTCGTCCTTAAAATAGATTTAAAAAAAAATTAGCCGGGTGCGGTAGCGTGCACCTGTAGTTCCGGCTACTTGGAAGGCTGAAGAGGAAGGATCGCTGGAGGCCAGCAGGTGTATGCTGGAGTGGCCTTGAATGTGCCATGGTACTCCAGCCTGGGAGACCGAGTGAGATTCTAACTCAAAATAATAATAATAATAATTTTTTTAAAATAATTTTAATCAATATGTAAAATTTTAGCTCATTTCCTAAAGTTAGAGGCAGCATTTTTATAAAGAGCCATTTTACATTTTATTGACAAAAATGTTTCATAAAGCAGAAAAAATGTATCATCTGTTACATTTAAGTGGAAAGCTTAAGTAACGATTGTATAAATTAAGTGCAAATAAGAATCATGTACATATATGTATATCTAGGGTAGATACAATTCTGAGACAGTCCAAACATTCCATATCTAGGGTAGATACAATTCTGAGACAGTCCAAACATTCCCACATCCTGGTGTGCATATCTTGTATAATCCCCACCCTAAAAATTGAGTGCCAGCAAAACCTGTAAAAAATTATGGAATATTACTTCCATGATTAGGCTACTAATCAGTTGATTTTGAATTAGACAAAAGAGTCATTGTCTAGTTGGGCCTTATCAGGCAAACCCTTCTTGTAGTCAGAAGATTGGAGGGAACCCTGCTGCAAGGACTGGGGAGCAGAGATAGAAGACAGGAGCCTGAGAGTTTCCCTCTGATGACCAAAGAACAGGGACATCAATCTGTTCTATGACTACAAGGAAATGAATTCTGCCAACAACTATGTGATCTTGAAAATGAATGCAAGCTGCAGAAAGGAAAGCAGACCACTCAAAAAATCAACAACTTCATATTATCCTCATGAGTCCTTAAGCAGAGGTCTCAGCTATATTATGCCTAAATGCAAGATTCATAGAAACTGTGATTTAAGATATTTGTGCTTTAAATCACTAGGTTTGTGATAATTTGTTCATAAAGCTGTATAAATCAAAATAAGAAAAATGACAGATGCTTGGGATTTTGAAGGATAAAGTTGTGGGATGTTGTTTATACAAAGAAAGGACGTGAGATTTTTGTCTCTTTGAGTAAAAGCTTTTGTGATTTGTTCTTTCAAGTAATGCTAATTTTAAATGCAGCATGTCCACAAAATTGATATAGTCTTTCAGAAAGTTTTCAGAGATTGTTGTTTTTATATCAACATTCTATTTATATGAAATGCTTGAATCCTGCTAAATCTTACCCACATATCCTACAGAAAATAAAGAACGTGCAAAATTCTTAAACTAAAAAGAAAAAGATTGTATCTTTTCCATAAAAAAACAAGACTTCAAAATGGTGTTTCCTAACACTCTGTGTCTTAGGAGCTTCAAATATTTTATGGAATTTAAATTTTATGGTTCAATGCTTTAATAAATAAAAAATGTACTTCCTAATGCTTCTTCCCTTGTGATTTTTTTCATCTTTTTTCTTTCATAAATACTAATAACTTACTCCTGCATAAATAAGAGTGAGCACTTCAAAGGATCTATGATGTACATAGCATGACAGGAGGTATGGTAAAATTCTGTTATTTGAAAGACACAGTTTGTCTTTCATGTTAGTGGAAACAAATACTTTTAACACACCCTATAGTAACACCAAAGGGATTTTTATGATTTTTATTAAAAGCATCACACCCCATTACTTTTAATTCTTAATAAATATTGTGTCAAATTTTTAACTCCTTTTTGGATTGACTCTTTTGTTAAGACATGAAAAAAATCTGCTTTTCACTATCTTTTTCAAGTATCATATTCTAAATCATTTTATACAGAAGTTGAGTAAAACCACAGATGAACAGTTTATACAATCTTCCTAGCAACTGAATACGGTCATCTTAAACTAAATCAGAAGGTCTTGGAACCTGTCTTTTTAGGGTACCTTCTCAGATTATTCCTGCTTTACTAATTTGGCATTATTATTTTACGTTAACATTTAAAAATTGTAAATAATATAGTAAATGCCAGAAACTTGAGAAACACATTGTCATTTCACCTTCCAGGAAGTCTATGCCACTTTAAACTCCTTCCAACATTATAGGAATAAAAGTATGCCATTTTTCTCAAATGATAGTACAATTGCTTATTATTGTGTTGAAAATAAATTCCCACTTTGATATGCAACATATGAGATCTCAAACTGTTACTAATTTTGTATTTATTCCATTACTAGTAAGTTTGTTAAATAGTTTTCTATGTTTATTCATTTATTTTTTATTATTTCCTGAGTGAATTTATGTCTTGATCCACTTTTAAAATGCTTGCATATAATTTATTTACTGTGGTATAGACAGGATTCTCCAGAAACTGATCAAATATTTTCCCCTGTTTTTCTGCAAAAAGAGAAAGTGTAGAATGAAAAATATTCTTGCTTTCTCAGTGAGATCCATGTCAACATAATTGAAATTATAAAATGAGTCTAATTTTTGTATTATTAAATTAATAACTGCTCATTATAGTTCAATTGCCAATAGACAAAAGACTCACAATTTGTTCTTTTAAAAGTACATATTAACTGGAAGGTATCATTCAAAAGATCAAATTACATAATGAACTCAGTAGAAAGAATTTCTATCTAATTGTTACAATTCAATGTTAAACTCAATATTATAAACTTGCAACTCAATATTATTCAATGTTACAATTCAATATTATAAAATTCTCTATATCTTATTTCTAACCATAAGCATATATTTTATTCAGCATAAATCACTTGCTTTCAAGTTTTAATATGCTTGCTAATATAATATATAATAATAATAATTGCTACATTTTATATTTTAAAATGTATTATATTGTGTGTAACTGTGTCCATCCTAACCTTTTTCTATGTTTCTCTTCCTTCTTAATTCAGGCATTTCTACAGTTTAAGAAAATTGAAATGAAATAGAAATATTTTTGAAACAGATTATATGATTTAATGTATTAAGATTTAGCATATAGATAATTCTAATCTATGGGGCAATAAAGAAAATAGTTGTAGATTTCAATGAATATGTTAATGTCAATAACTTTTAAAATATATATTGTATGTAGTGGGTTTGAAATAAATCTGTCTAACTAAAAAAATTAATAATTTTTGTTGTTCATGGAAAACTTCTCTATTGCAAGAAATAATTTTTTCAAAAGGTTCTAAGGTTTTTTTACTCATGATGTGCCAATAGAAATTACAAATTATCTCTTTAATCTATGTTTTCATCATATATATGATAATATGTGTATATATATATAAAATAACTGTACTCATAGCTTGTCTTGGGTTTATATCATCTCAAATTATTTTAAAAATTTTACACACTAAATTTTATCTATCACCTTGCTTAAAGAAAGTATATTCAGCCGGGCTCGGTGGCTCAGCCTGTAATCCCGCGCCTTTGGGAGGCTGAGGTGAGTGGATTGCCTGAGCCCGCGGGTTCGAGACCCACCTGGGCAAGCAAGATCTCATCTCTACAATAAATCAAAAAATTA
>CAUYQG010144124.1:0-15288 GCA_963574415.1 Tarsius wallacei | reverse complement strand
AGCCTGTAATCCTGCACTTTGGGAGGTTGAGGTGAGTGGATTGCCTGAGTCCATGGGTTCGAGACCCGCCTCGGCAACTTGGCGAGCCCTCATCTCTACAATAAATCAAAAAATTAGCCAGGCGTGGTACCGCGCGCCTGTAGTTCCAGCTACTTGGAAGGCTGAGGCGGAAGGATCGCCACAGCCCAGCAGGTCGAGGCTGCGGTGGCCAGGAGCAGCCACTGCACTCCAGTCTGGGTGACAGAGTGAGACTCCAACTAAAAAACAAAAAAAAAGAAATCCAATGCCCATTACCAATCACTCCCCAACCTCAGCCCTTAGGAAACACTAATCTACTTTTTTTTTTTTTTGGTGCCTATTCTGGACATTTCATATAAGTAGAATCACAATATATGACTCTTTGTATCAAGCTTCTTTCACTTAGCGTAATGCTTTCAAGGTACATCCATATTGTAGCAAATATCAGAACTTCATTCTTTTTTTTTTTGAGTTGGAGTCTCACTCTGTTGCCCAGACTAGAGTGCAGTGGCTGCTCCCGGCCACCACAGCCTCGACCCGCTGGGCTCCGGCGATCCTTCCGCCTCAGCCTTCCAAGTAGCCGGAATTACAGGCGTGTGCTACCACGCCCAGCTGATTTTTTGACTTATTGTAGAGATGAGGTCTTGCCAAGTTGCCCAGGCTGGTCTCGAACCCACGGACTCAGGCAATTCACTCACCTCAGCCTCCCAAGGTGTGGGATTACAGGCTGAGCCACCAAGCCCGGCTCTTTATATCTTCTTTTGAGAAGTGTCTATTCATGTTTTTTGTCCACTTTTGAATGGGGCTGTTTGTTTTTTTCCTTTTGGTGAATTTGAGTTCTTTGTAGATCCTAGATGGTAGGCCTTTGTCAGATATACAGTTGGCAAATATTTTTTCCCATTCTGTGGGCTGTCTCCCTGCATAATTCAGTTTTGATAGATTGTGTTTTTAGTAATTGATCTGTTTTAGATTATTCTATTTATTGGCATACAATTTCTCATATATTTTCTAATAAAACCTTTAAAACATTTCTGTGGCATCAGTTGTCATGCCTCAATTTCCATGTTTAACTTTAGTTACTTGAGTCTTTTCTCTCTTTTAAGTTTATCTAGATACATGTTTATGAACTTTTTTCACAAAATTAACTCCTAGATTGTTTTCTGTTTTCTAGTTTCTATTTTATTTATTTTGGCTCAAATTTGAGTTCCTCCGGATATATTTCCTTGCTGCTGCTGACTTGGGGTTGAATTTGTTCTTTTTATTCTAGTTTATTGAGGTATAAATCTAGTTTGTCAACCAGAGATATTTCTTATGTTATAATATATCCATTTACAACGATATAATTTTTTTTTAGCAATGCTTCGGTTGCATCCCAAAATTTGGGGTATATTATGTTTTTATTTTAATTTGTCTCAAATAATTTTCAAATTTCCCTTCTGACTTCTTTTTGACCCACTGGTTATTTAAGAGTATGTTTTTAAATTTCCACATGTTTGTGAATCTTTCAGTTTTCTTTTTGCTGTTGATTTCTAGTTTCATCTTATTATAATTTTTAAAGATGCTATGTATGATTTCTTTTTAAAATATATATATTTTAAAGATGTGAGGTACAAGTCAGGATTAGGCACATAAGTAATCTATGTGCAGGTGAAGTTTGGGCCTCCAACTGTTCCTCACTTCCCCTGGTTTGGGATCAGGTACACTTTAGGTTGTTACGTGCCCCCTCACTCCCCTGGCAGTGTCCCATAACTGCTGATCTCTTCCTTGCAATATTGTGAATAATATTCAGGTCCCACTTAAGAGTGAGAACATGTGGTATTCAGTTCTTTGTTTCTGTAATAGATCACTAAGAAAAATTGCCTCCAAATCCATCCAAATTTGCCGAGAAGTCCTTGCTTCTGTCCTTCTCCATTACTGTAATATTTCATCATATATATGCACCACATTTCCTTTATATAGTCTATTTTTGATGGATAGTAGGGGTGCTTCCATGTTTTTGCTATTATGAATAGTGCAGAAATTAATATGCATGTTCAGGTATCTTTTTTGTAGAAGAGTTTGTGCTCCTCTGGGTATATTCCCAGGAGAGATTGACTGCTCCACCTACTATATAATTTCAATCTCCTTGAATTTGATAAGATTGGTTTTGTGACCTACCATATGGTCTATCCTGGAGAATGTTCCATGTGTACTTGAGAATAATGTACATTTTTCTTTTGTTGGGTGGAGTGTTCTGTATATGTTTGTTAGGTCCAGTTGGACTATAGTGTTGTTCAAGATACCTATTTTCTTATTGAGCTTATGTTCAGTTTTTTCTATTACTGAAAGTGAGGTTTTGAACTCACTCATTGTTATTGTGTTTCTATTTCTCCCTTTACTGCTGTCAAAGTTTGCTTTATATATTTAAGAGTGCTAAGATTTGGTGCCTAAACATTTATAATTAGTATATTTTCTTGGTGATTTTACCCCCTTATCATGATATAATGTCCTTTGCCTTTTGTGACAATTTTTTAAAGTCTATTTTATCTGATGTTAGTATAATCCTTCATTATCTCTTTTGATTATCATTTTCATGATATATTTTTTCCATTGTATTATTTTCAGCGTATACATGTGCTTAGCTCTATGATGAGTTTCTTGTAGGCAGCATGTAGTACACTATAAGAAACATATTGTGGCTACAAGATTAACAATAGCCATAAGCTCCACACAGACATCTCACAGGGCCTATGCTATGTGTCACTTAGCAATAAGTTGTAGCTTGTCACTGGAATTTTCACCTTTGGCCTGAGGATTACTGGGCCTCTATGACAATGGTACCTAAAAAGCCCTAGTTGCTGTAGAGACAGAGCCAATATAGCATAGATGCACTTTTCATCAACTTTAAAACATAGTTTATCATTATAAGAGGAGCTTAAGCTTCTTTTATGAAATAAACACTTGGTGACTGACCTGAAATTAATAGCGGTGTAAGAAAAAAGGAAGAATTCTCAAAACTCTGAGAATAGTCTTCAGATGAAGACTTTCTTAATGAGGTGGTCATCTGACTTTTGACCACATCTTGCCCTTGCCACCAGCTTTCTCCTACTGTCTAAATTGTAAGACCACTACCAGAATAAGCTTCTTGCATATCACAGGGTATCTAAGACTTACCTTTGGTGTGGTTCAAACCAAAGGGAAAAAGTCTCCCCTAGGGACGCTGGCTAACTAGGACCGAGGACCTTAAATGTAACATTGCATATAGTTAGATCCTGTAATATTTTGTTTTATTTTTTATCCATTCAGCCAACCTATGGCTTTTGGTTATGGAGTTAAATGCACTTACACTTAAAGTAATTACTGATAAGGAAGAATTTGCTATTGCCGTTTTGTTCCTCCTTTTTTTTCTTACTGCCTCATTTTGTGTTTTGTTCATTTTTGGTAATGATGCTTTGATTCACTTTTCATTTTTTGTCTATATTCTATAGTTATTTTATTTGTGGTTATGATTGAAATTATATATAATGTCTTAAAGTTAAAGTATTTTATTTTAAATTGATTATAACTTCATTTCAATTTCATACAAAAATTTCACTCTTTTACTGCTCTACCACCTTTATGTTATTGATATCATAAATTAAATTTTTGTATATTATATATGTAATAAAATAGACTTTAAAAATTTTTTTGTTATTTAAATTGAATGCACCAAACTTACAAGAGTATAGTTTACTAAAATTTTCCCTTTATGTACCTTTATCACAATATCATTTATTTTCATATGGTTTTATGTTGCTTTCTCTATCGTTTCATTTGAACTTGAATAACTCCCTTTAGTATTTTTTTGTAAAGTAGGCCTAACAGTACAGCAGTACTGAAGTTTATTGGCTTTTTTTTTTCTTTTCCTCTTTTTTTTAAAATATGGAATATCGTAATTTCTACTTCATCTTTCTTTCTTTTTTTTTTTTTTTTGAGTTGGAGTCTCACTCTGTCACCCAGACTGGAGTGCAGTGGCCACTCCCGACCACTGCAGCCTCGACCTGCTGGGCTCCGGCGATCTTTCCGCCTCAGCCTTCCGAGTAGCTGGAACTACAGGCGCACGCTACCACGCCCCGCTAATTTTTTGATTTTATTGTGGAGATGAGGTCTCGCCAAGTTTCCCAGGCAGGTCTTGAACCCACGGGCTCAGGCAATCCACTCACCTCAGCCTCCTAAAGCGCGGGATTACAGGCTGAGCCACCGAGTCCAGCAGCTTCATCTTTCAAAGCATAGTTTTATTGAATACAGTATTCTTAATTGACAGGATTTTTTTTTCTTTCAGCACTTTGAATACATCATCTCACTCCCTTCTGGTCTGCAAAGTTTCTACCAAGAAACTTTATAATCTAATGAAAACTCCCTTTTATGTGATTAATCCCTTTTCTCTTGCTGCTTTCCAAGACTCCCTCTTTGTCTTTGACTTTAGGTCATTTGATTATAACTCATCTCATTATAATTCTCCTTGGATTTATTCTAGTTAGAATTCTTTGAGCTTCTTGAATCTGTATATATATTTCCTTCCTTAGATTTCAGAAGTTTAAAGCCATTATTTCTTCAAATAGAGTCTCTGAAAGTTTCTCACTCTTTTCTCTTTTGGTGATTCTTATAATGTATGTATTGCATTTCAAAATTCCATAATTTCATTAATAATTCCATAATTTCATTACTCTTTCTTTGCTTTTATTATTTTGACTTCTCTAACTTGGTGATTTCAATTGACCTGTTTTCAAGTTTGTTGATTCTTTCTTCTATCTGTTGGTGGGCCTATCTAATTTTGTTTTCAATTCCCATATTACATATTTTAGCTTCATAATTTCTGTGTGGTTTTTTTTTAAATCATTTTTATCACCTTGTTGGTGTCGCCATTTTGTTTATGCAACATTTTCCTGACTTTGTTTAGTTGTCTGTGTTCTCACTGAGTTTATCGAGCATTTTTTCCAGTTATTTTAAATTATTTTTCAGGCAGCTCTATGGTCCTTGATTTGTTAGGGTTGGTCTCTGGGGTTTTATTGTGTTCCTTTGATTGAGTCATGTTTTTCTGTTTATTTGTATGCCTTGTAATATTTGTTCTGAGATTTGGGCATTTGGAAAAACACCCATCCCAGTAATTTCATACTGTTTTCAGCAGGAAAAAACCCTCACCAACTCACCCAGCTGAAGGTTCTCAGATTTTTCATATATTTTCTGATCACTTTCTTCCTTTCACATATGCCTGCAGAACTGCATCTCTCACATGCTGCTTACCTTTCTTTTCAGTGATTTTGAAATTGTGACATCAGTCCCATCAGTGATCTGAGTCAGACAAATCTGAAACCAGTAACTTAGGCAGACCCCAAATAAACCAGAATCTTGGTTGCATAATCCACTGCTTTGTTTCTGTCTTGGGAGAGGAATCCTAAGATGAGGAGTTTCCTCTAAATTTCTCTGATATGACATGCAGGGTGAGGGACTTGACTGGATGTCACAAACACTGTAAATTTTCCCACCCCTTTTTCTGAAATCCCTTCTTGGTTTTACAGTCATAGTGCTGTATCTCTCAACTATTCTCACAGAGGTATTTTAGTTCATATATTGTTGTTAACTCAATGTTTTTCTGGGAGAAGAAGGACCTATAGCTTCCTAGTTTGTCTTCTTGCTCTATTTAGCTAGTTTTTAAACCTACTCTTTGTTGACTCCAGTGTCCATTTACTATGTACCATGCTATCTAGTCTTCTAGGTGAAATCTCATCTCCATATCAGGCCTCAATTCATATTTCTGCCTTCTTACTATAGTCACTCAAAGTGAATGAGATTTAGATATTTAACTGACTAACTGTCAAAAAATGTATCACAGGTGAGTCTCATTTATAAGTAAATTTTCTAGTTAATACCATATACTGTCTAAGGGCTTGTGTGTCATACATGGTATTCAACAACTATTATTTGACATTTACTATGGCATGATACTGATTTAGAAAGAGAATAATGGGATACTAACTGGAAATAACTAACTAGTTTGTAGACTATACTGTGCTATCTACATAGTACTATAGCAAAGATATGGGCAAAATTACTGAAGACCTATAGAAGAGAAAGTGACTGCATTTTCCTTGTGGATTAATAACTTCACTTATATGCCATTTGAGCTGGTTCTTTAAGGATAACTAGGAGTTGACTAAGTGGTTAAAGTTATAGATATTTCTTGCAAAGTGTGATGTGGTTAATGAGACAGAAAGTTAAAAAGCAGAAGTAAAAGAAGATGAAGGGTATAGTGTAGTTTTATTTGATGGTGGGTTTTAAAGTATCAAGATAATTTTACATGTATCCCTTACCTCGACTTGGGGGTGACCTTTCCATGAGAAAGAAAGATGTGCTTTGCTACTTTTGGTATCTGAGCCAGTGGAGCCCATGTGAAACACTGCATAAACTTCAAACACCTTTCTATAGAATTTTATTTGACCTTGAGATCTGCATGTAAAAATAACTCAGATTAACTACGCAGATCTGCCTGTGGTATAAAATTCATACTGATCTAACCAGTTAGGATTTCCTGAGCTAGGAAATCTGACTCCAAGAATAAGGCCAATTGAAACCATCTCAAATGGAGGGTCTCATGCAGATGAAAAATTCCTTAGAAGCCAAATTAACTTTTAAAAAAATATGACAGACTTTGCCTACAGACTTTCTCAGATAGACCCAGAGTCTCCACATACTAGTTAATATGACCTTAATCTAGTTACTTAAGCTTTATGGGCATCAGGCTCTTCATCTCTAAAATGAAAGTAAGAGTACAGTACCAGAAAAGGTTGAGAGAATTAAATGAGATAATGCATATAATGGAATTTATATAATGTGTTTTATAGTACACAAAATAAATTTTATATTACCTCCACCTTACTCCACACTGAGTTATTTTTATCTTGCTGATCTATATTTACTTGCTTTTGAATAATGTCTCCCTTCTCATTGTTTCTATAACCAGTTTTGAAAAATATACATAATAATGGCAATCTGGTATTCATGGCCGTGGGCACTTCTTAGCATGTATCTGTAAAATTATTGACCCAAACTTTACTTAACAGGCCAAACTTCACTGACCCAGTTGCTTGCCACCCCCTACGTGGCTAGTCATAGCCTGAAATTTGTCAAGTTAGAAACCAATACTTCATCAATACATTTCTACATTCCTGCATGTAAAAATTTCTACATTTTTTTACATGTCTCAGTTGAGTGAGCAAAACAGAGAAAAAAATTCACTTCAGTTTTTCATCCTTGAACAACGCTTTCATTTATGTAGTGGTTTAATTTCTTTTTTTCTTTAGAAAAAAGTCATTTGCCATGGATCCTAATACCTCATTTGCCATGGGTCCTAATACCTCAAGACCTCATTCATTGCCTTTCTAGCTTCTATTCTTTTCATAATGAGTAAGGCTCCATGAAATTATCTTTGAAATTCTACCTGTCAGAAAAACAACCAAAATATTAAATCAGATGTCAAAAATTGTTTTCTCAATTTGAAATCATTAATTGAATCTTGATTCATAGATAATATGAAATATAATTATAAGATGTGACTGGATTATACATCTAATGTTTTTCTTCTAAAACTTGTAAAACAATATTTTAATATAAGGGTTTCATTGCCCTAGTGTGTCTTCTACACTTAAATAACTGATTTTTTCTTCAATTTCGAAGTTTAAAGAATTATTTTAAAATGGAAGTTCTATGAGCACATTACAGATTGTAGTCAGCCACTGCTTTCCCAACTCTTCCAAACTAGAGTTAATACTATTATTTCAATTTCTAAATGAGGAGCTCTCTATGCCACCTGACTCATTAGTAGTGGAAATTTATCATGACCCCATTTATTTTACAGTCTTGAATTTGTCATGTTACACAGGTTATAGCATGTGTTGGTGAGCTTCCTAGCTGGATCTGTATGCACTTTGAGTCACAAGCTTTTCCTGGTTCACCATTCATTGCTCTTCTCACCCATCTGTATTACTAGCCTTCAGTGTTGTCTTTTCTCACCTCTTCTCTTAGCAGATAGCTAAACTTTTTGTAATAAAACCCCATCAGTTTGACTGGAAAGCTAGTATCCTGCTTAGGTCTTCTAAACCACCTATCTCAAGAGATTGAATCAACATTACCTGGGTAAATTTCTATTGCAAATGTAGAGTATAGCATAGAGGACAAAACTTGATTAGGTAAACATAGGTCTTGGCATGAATCACAACTATATAGTTTGGCTTAAGTGTTCTTTTGGAACACTAATTCACTCACATGTACAGTGGATATAATTTATTTTTTCTCATAAGATTTTTATAAAGAATGTATGAGCTAATTAAGATAAAGCACCTAGAATATTACCTGACTTAGAGCAGTTGCTTATTAATATGAACTAATAATTTTCAAAATGTGGTAGTACCTAGAAATTCTAGCTGTCATGAACTCTCCACATCCTCCAGATTATGTATTCCCCACTATCAGAAATTTGGCATAAATTCTAATTTGACATTTTTGCACAAAACTCCCAATAATATAGTACTGGTATCTCATAGCACCTGCTCTACACACACTATTCTTATTTTCCTTAGCATGAGAGGCCATGTTTTTTTACCAAATTCTGCCTAAGTGACAACCGTGAAACTGATTATTATGGTACTTACCCTGGCAAAACATTGAACCACAGGACCCCATTTACAGAGTATGTCCCTCAAATTAAGCCTAGGCTATGAATTAGCATACTGACTTACAGGGTAGAATTTTTTTTTGTGAGTTTTAAGCAGAACAAAACTTGCAAATTGTCTAATTTGCTAAATCTAGCCTTTAAGACTTATTAGTGAACAAGGCAGACAAGTCATTCCTGATATGTTCTTTCTGACATCTTACTGAAATCCAGAGAAAGACACACAGAAATAAATGCTAAACTGCAGAAAAGAGTAGTCCTGATGTTGAAAGTACTATACAAGTAGAAAATCTACTAAGTGCTTGTTTCATGGGAAATAATTGAAAGATGCTTGAAAGAAGGGAGAAAGAGCTTGTTCCTTTCATTCCGTTAACACAGACACTGCAGATGCAACTAACTGTGGCAAGACAACTATTTGGGGTGACTACATCTTCGTTTGGTCATTAAAGTCCTAGTTTACAACTGCTGTTCTGGTATAATTATCAATATTGCCCCTTTCATTCTCAAAAAAGCTTCCAGATAGGGTGATATACAGTCATCTAGGATGACGGAGTGTTCCAATAAAATACATAAGATTAATTAATGACTATTTGTATACATTTATACATATTTTAATATGTAGTCTGGATAAATGTTAACCAGTAGATAATTTGCTTACTTTGGAGCAACACAATCTCCCCATCCATTGCTAGTCAATTGTTTCAGTTCACCTAAAAACTATATATAGAGGCATTTTTAGAAACACTGTGTCAATTTTAAATGAGCCAGAGTTTGTTTTCATCCCTACCAGCACTTTCTCAGATTTTGTAGCACCTCAAAAACGTCATAGCAGGAACATTAAGGCAGAAGGTTCACAGCTACCATGAAAAAATATTACTTGATAAGAGTTTTATTTATCATAAGAATGTTGAAAATTTAGACTGATTATTGCAAAAACACAGTAGGACATCTAAGAAACAAGAATAAGAACAAAAAGGAGAGATCAGGCTGAGACAAAGACAAATATAAAAATGAAAGATTATAATAAGCTAATGATGAGACATGAAAATAGTTCAAGACATCAAAATAAAAATTCTCATTGGGGACAATAATTTGCAAAATATAAAAAAAATTAATCAGCAAAGTATAAGAAAATATAAAAAATGACAATGACAAAAAACACTATGTGACAACTCACAGAATGGGAAAAAATGTGCAAATTATATATTGGATAATGATATTTAGAGAGCCGGGCTCGGTGGCTCAGCCTGTAATCCCCCGCCTTGCGAGACTGAGGTGAGTGGATTGCCTGAGCTCGCAGGTTTGAGACCC
Organism: Tarsius wallacei; assembly: GCA_963574415.1. Taxonomy (NCBI): domain Eukaryota; kingdom Metazoa; phylum Chordata; class Mammalia; order Primates; family Tarsiidae; genus Tarsius; species Tarsius wallacei. The sequence goes on along the minus strand of CAUYQG010144124.1, from coordinate 5,273 downwards.
GCCTGGGCAACTTGGTGAGACCTCATCTCTACAATAAATCAAAAAATTAGCTGGGCGTGGTAGCGCGCGCCTGTAGTTCCAGCTACTTGGAAGGCTGAGGTGGAAGGATCGCCGGAACCCAGCAAGTCGAGGCTGTGGTGGACAGGAGCGGCCACTGCACTCCAGTCTGGGCGACAGAGTGAGACTCCAACTCAAAAAATAATAATAATAATAATAATAATAATAATAATAATATTTAGAGAACTAAAACACAGCAACAAAATAACAATAAAAAATGGGCAAAAAACTTGAATAGGCATTTTTCCAATGAACACCTAAATGAGCGAATATTTCTTGCTTAAAACTTCAGAACCAATCAGAGCAAAAATGGACAAATGAGATCACATCAAACTAAAAAGATTCTGTGCACAAAATAATCAACAAAATGAAGAGACAACCCACAAAATAGGAGAAAATATTTGCAAACTACCCATTTGAAAAAGGATTAATAACAAATATATCTATATCTATATCTATATAAAGAGCTCAAACAAATCAATAGTAAATAAACAAAACATCTGATTACAAAATGGGCAAATAATATAAATAGACATTTCTTAAATAAAGACATATGGATGGCTAACAGACATATGAACAAAATGTTCAACATCATTAATCATCAGAAAAATGCAAATCAATGCCACAATGAGATATCATCTCACATTTTTTAACATTGCCTTTATCCAAAAGACAGGGAATAACGAATACAGGCGAGAATGTGGAGAAAGGAGACTCCTCATACACTGTTGGTGGGAATGTAAATTACTACAGACACCAAGAAGAACAGTATGGAGGTTCCTCAAAAATCTAAAAAGAGATCTACAATATGATCCAGCAATTCTACAGCTAGATTTATATATAAAAAAAGAATAAAATCAGTATATTGAAGAAATACCTGCACTGTCATGTTTACTGCCACTATTCACAATAGTCAAGATATGAAATAAACCCAAGTGTCCATTGTAGATAAATGGATTTAAAAGATGGTACATATGCCAGTGGAATATTATTCAGCCATAAAAAGAATAAAATTATGTCATTTGCAGTGACGTGGATGGAACTGGAGGATACCATGTTACTAAGCCAGGCACAGAATTATACATATCACATGTTCTTGTATGTAGGAGCTAAAAACATTGAACTTGTGGAGATAAAGAGAAGAATGGTAATTACCAGATGCTGGGAAGATTATTAAGGAGGAGTTGACAACTAAGAAATGGTTAATGGGAACACAAATACAGTTAGATAAGAGGAATAAAGTCTAGTATTCAGTAACACAGTTGGGTGACTAGAGTTAGCAATAACTTTTTTTTAATTTGAGTTGGAGTCTCACTCTGTCGCCCAGAATGGAGTGCAGTGGCCGCTCCGGGCCGCCACCTCAACCTGCTGGGCTCCGGCGTTCCTTCTGCCTCAGCCTTCCAAGTAGCTGGAACTACAGGTGCGTGCTACCACACCAGGCTAATTTTTTTTTATTTATTTATCGTAGAGATGAGGTCTCACTGAGTTGCCCAGGCGGGTCTCGAACCCGCGGGCTCTGGCAATCCACTCACCTCAGCCTCCCAAGGCCCAGGATTACAGGCTGAGCCACTGAGTCCGGCTAGCAATAACTTAATTAACATTTTAAGCTAGCAAAAATATTGGATTTGGAATGCTCTTAACACTAAAAAAAAAAAAAATGCTTGAGGTGATGGATACCCCCATTACCCTGATTTGATCAATACACAATGTTTGCTTGTATTAAAACATCATATATACTTTTAATATGTACAATTAGCATGTATTCATAAAAATTATAAATAGAAAAATTAAAATAAATAAAATAAAATTATTAAAAATTGCACAAATTATCAATAAGTATACAAAGAGGTACTTATCATCACTTATCATTAGGGAAATTCAAATAAAAACTACAATGAAATTCTTTTTTTTTTTTTTACAATGAAATTCTAACCACACCCAGGAGAACAGCTACTATCAAAAAACAAAAGGGCAGCTGGGCACTAGTTTTAGTGCTTACAGCAAGTATTTTATTGATGACTCACCTCATCCTGAGTTTGCTTTATTTCCTGAAAAAACTAGAGCAGATCCTCAAGTTCTGACAGCCATGGAGAGGAGTGTGGCTCTGGGAATTATGAAGGTGGCATTCTTTCTCAGCAAGTTTTTGGTTTTTTGTTGTTGAGTTTCCATAAGTGCCGCTTTGGCTATGTATATAATTTTTCATTCACAAAAATTTTTCTCTCAAACTTCTGTAAACTGGTTTCTCTAGTCTTGTACACACACACACACACACACACACACACACACACACACACACACACAGAGAGAGAGAGAGAGAGAGAGAGAGAATTGAGCCAGGTGCAGTGGCTCATGCTTGTAATCTTAGTGCTTTGGGAGGCCAAGGCAACAGGAATGCTTGAGCCCAGTAATTCGATACCAGCTTGGGCAAGAAAGCTAGATTTTGTTTCTACAGGAAATAGACAAACTACCCAGGCATGGTGGTGCATATCTGTAGCTCCAGCTACTCAGGAGGCTGAAGAGGATCACTCGAGCCCAGAGGTCAAAGCTGTTGTGAATAGCGGTCATGACATTGCACTCCACCTTGGGCAACAGCGTGAAATTCTGTCTCCAAAGCAAATAAAATAAATTAAAAATCAAAAAAGCAAGTATTGACAAAGATTTGAAGAAATTGGAACCCATGTGAACCATTGGGAAAAATATAAAATGCTGCAGCCATTGTGGAGAACAGTATGACAGTTCCTCAAAATATTGAAAGTAGAATTACCATGTGACCCAAGAATTCTATTTTTGAGTATATGCTCCAAAGAATTGAAAGTAGAGTTATGAAGAGATACTTGTACAGTCATGTTCATTGAAGCATTATTTACAGTAGCTAAATGTGGAAGCAACTCAAGTATCCATCAACAGATGAATGGATAAGCAAAATGTGGTGTATCCATGCAATGGAATGTTATTCATCCTTAAGTAGGAATGAAATTCTAACATATGCTACAACGTGAATAAACCTTGATGACATTAACATAAGTGGAATAATAAGCTGGTGACAATAAGATAAATATTGTATGATTCTACATATATGAAGTATTTACAGAAGTTAAAACATAGAGACAGAATGCCGAATGGCAGTTGCCAGAAGCTGGGGAGATGTAAGTGTTAATTGTTTAACGGGTATAGAGTAAGTTTTACAAGCTGAAAAGAATTATAGAGATGGATGGTGGTAATGTTTGCAGAACATTGGGAATGTGTTTAATACCACTGAACTATGCTTAAAAATGGTAAATTTTATTTTATATGTATTTTACCATGATAAAAATATGTAAAAGAAAAGCACTATGTGATTTGGGATTATAGGTGACCAGAATATAAATGAGAACAACAGGAGCTCAGAATGTAAAGAAAGTTAAAAAAAGAAGATAAAAAATCTCTAGCTGATAACAGATGTGTATGTACAGATTTAAACTAGTCATCAATATTCAGGGCATGCTGGGCACAGTGGCGTACCCCAGTAATCCTTGCACTTTGGGAACCCGAGGTGGGAGGATTGCTTAAGACCAGAGGTTCTAGACCAGCCTGGGCAGCATAGTGAAGCCCCCATCTCTATTATTTAAAATTAAATAAATAAATAATAAAAAGTTCAGGCAAAATTAACAAAAAGAAACTCATACCTTGAAATATATTTGCAATAACTTTAAGTTTAAATGTTAAACTGATATATCCTATAATATTTAAGGCAAGAAAATGTCACTGATAAATGCAAAAAGAAAACTGAACTGAATTGTTTATTTAGAAAAAATTAAATACAAAAAGAAAGTTAAGTAATGCCTACTATTTTTTTGAAGGGAAGTGCGAAAAACAAACTGAGATCCAAGATGTTTACTCAGCTAACTTGTCATATAGGTAGGAAGGAAACAAAGATATTCTAACTCAGTGATACTGCCCAGCTCCCCCTTTTTTTCACCTTATAGCACACATAGAAAATGATATTTTTATTGTCAAAATAGGGCATCTAGATATGGCTGCTCACAAGAGACAATTGACCTGAAGGCTCTGGCTGTCCCAAATTATGACAAGTTATTTCAAAGTTGAAGTGGGTCAATTCTTCAGCACGCGTGCCACCCGTTTTTGGCACTCTCTTGTGCTATGGCAAACTAGTTGGGGAGCTCTCTTCTAGGCATGTACTTAGGATTCACAAAGCTACTGCTTGTTTACTCTTCAGTAGAAAATTACCTAAATTGTACTTCAACTGAAAGGGAGATGAAAGTAGAGCCCGAGAATTATAATCTTTTAAACAAGCTAACTAAATTGATACTCAAACCAACACGTATAGGGTGTTTAGCATGAACAACTGCTAGAAATACAGGTTTACATTTACTTCAAAATCCTAGAGCTATTCTTGAAAAATATTTATATAATTAAAAACTATCATTATATTTTTATTATTTGGGTTTTTAGGTATACATTAAATTTACGCTGAAAGTGTTGTGAACAAGGTGACCAATGCTGCTGAAACTAATGAACGGTTGTCAGCCCTTGTATAATTTTTTTCTATAGCATTTGTAACTGATTTTTGAAAAATTTTGTTTCTTAAATATGCCTGTTAAAAAAACTTTTAAAATAGATGTACATAAGTCTATGAAGTTAAAAATGAAAAAAAAAAAAAAAAACAAACTTCTCCTAATCTGCCCCTTAGTTTTAATCCTCCAAGATAAGCACTGTTCAAAATTTGTGGTGTATTCTTAAAAAGTTATCTGCATTATGCCATGTGACATACACCAGATAATATGCAGCGTGTACCATCTAACTTTTTCATTTCTCTATCTATATTATGTCATTTGACATATTTCGATGACGTGCTTTGCAACTTTTTCCTTTTCTATAAAAATGGTATCATATAATATATACTGTTCTTTGTTCTGTTTCTGTTTATTTTCATTTAATATATATTGGACACTTTGTTCATGTCAACTCCTATATATCCACCATTCTTTTCAATTTGTGCACAGCATTCCTTGGCATTAGTGTTTCAACATATATTAATTTATGTATCAATACCCTATTGAACTCTGTTAAAAAGTAGGCAAATGATATGAACAGACTTCTCTTAAAAGAAGATATACAAATGACCAACAAACATATTTAAAAATACTCAACATCACTCATAATCATGGAAATGCAAATTAAAACCACAATGAGATACTACCTTACACCAGAGTGGC
>CAUYQG010144119.1:0-78312 GCA_963574415.1 Tarsius wallacei | reverse complement strand
GCTGGGCGTGGTAGTGCGTGCATGTAGTTCCAGCTACATGGAAGGTTGAGGCAGAAGGATCACCTGAAACAAGAAGATCAACACCATTGGGGTGGCTGTGAGTGTGCAACTGCACTCCAGCCTGGGTGAAAGAGTAAGACTCCAACTCAAAAAAAAAAAAAAAAAAAAAAAAGGAACAAATAATAATAGCTTCCTATCATTTGGGAGCCTAGCTAACCTAGGAACTGTTGCTCCTTCCACCTCAGCCTTCCAAGTAGCCAGAACTATAGGCACGTGCTACCATGCCCAGTTAATTTTTTATTTCTTGTAGAGACAAGGTCTTGCCAAGTTGCCCAGGCTGGTCTCGAACCTGTGGGCTCAGGCAATCCACTCACCTTGGCCTCCCATAGTGCTAGGATTACAGACTGAGGCACCGAGCCCGGCCTATAAGGTTCTTGACATCCTGAGCTCATATTCACATTTTGTGACTGAGGAAAATGAAGTTTAGAAAGGTCCAACAACTGGTTCCACACGCATCTGGTTTCAAAGACTATGGGTTTTCCAACAATCCCTGTTGCCCTTCAGATGAAGTCCATCTTTTGAAATATATCAGAGTCAGAGCTCATGTAAAGAAGAGTACCCAAGGGTGCCCAGTCCAGAAGGCACCCCTTACTTTTCTCCAACTGCTCTGAGAAGGACCACTCAATACACAAAGGTCAGACAGTTATTGGTAGATAAGTGGCATTTTTTGCTAAGATTTTAGAAGGACCTCATGGCACTCTCTGTCAGGGTCTACCCAAAGATCTCCCAAAGACTCTGCCAAAGGGTCCATGAATATCATATTGATTTTTGAGTCCCCTTTGTACTTTGCCGTAATGCATACATCCCCGAGTATAATATATGAAGCTCTTAGCTGTTACCTAAACCACCGACTCGAATTAAACTCCAACTAGAATTTGTTTGGAAAAGAATCAAGAATGGGACAGAGAAGTTTTGAAATGATGAAAGGATAGTGTGAACCTTACAGAATTGAGCTAGGGCAAGATATCACAGGAAAAGGTATGTCTCTATCTCCTAATTCCTTCCCTGCTTCCTTAACTCTTTTGCTTGAATCAATAATCACTTATTGAGCACCAGTTCTGTGCCATAAAATGTAGCCAAACACTCAGCACAATGCTAGACAAATAGAAAGGTTTGTCAGAACTCCGAGAGGGTTTTCTGTTTGTTTAAGTGTTATAACCAGACAACACAGAGCAGGAAGAAATAAAAGTGTCTTAATTCACAATAAGTCCAAAAACCTAATGAAGTCCACAGTCACTTGCTAAATACCTTCTCTGTATAAGATCCTGGGAGCGGAGCAATCATATAGCTCTGGGAACAGAGACGATGGAGTCGTAATGGCAGCAAACTCACAGGTTGTCTCTCCCGTCAATCACGAGAGGGAAGTCTCCAGGTACAGGGAAAGAGCCATTCTTGACCCTCATCCTCAAGTCCAAGACGACAGAGTCAGCAAAGGAAGGTGTCAAAAGAAAGCTACCCACAGAAAAGCAGAACACATTCAACTCCAAGTTCTGGTCAGTTCTATTAGAAACAATATCTTTTCATTATAGTATTTCTCATCTGTTTTTCAATACATGCTTCCCGTCCCCTCTTAAAACAAAATAAAGGGAATTGCTTCAGATGATAGGACCACCCTGTCTAGTGGCAGCACCTTTAGCAATCCCCTAGCTTATGTTTAGTTAATGGTAGTTTTCACCAAATGCATTATTCTAGAGACCCAGGGGCACTGAGAAAGCCTTGAAAGATCTATCACTAACCAAGATGACTGCTAAAAGCTCCCCAGAACAGACCCATAGAGACTTGGCTGCAAGGGAAAAATACATCATCTCTCATTTAGTTGACCCTTATAAGAAGAAAAGTCAGGGTGCCTCTCTAGGCTCAGAGCAGTGAGACAGCAGGACAGTCAGGAAAGCAGAAGCATCTCTTTTCTAGCCACTAGCAGCCTAATTTTTCTGTATGCATCCTGAGTGGTTAGCAACATATTCTTCCTTCCGTTGTGAAGTCAAGAATCTTACTCACAGAATGGATGGGACTAGCAAAGGCAGGACACCTAACCAACTTACTCTGAAAGTCAGCCAATCATGGGGCACTTTTAGGAGGATGTGAAAAATGAGATCTCAGCCAGGCATGAAAATGCAATTGATGTGCAATTCCAAAGTAAGAAACTAGAACAAAGTATGCAGGACAGACAGAGGAAGAATCAAAGAACATCCTTGCTAGTCTCAAGAACATGGAAGAATCAAGGGAATGGAGAAAAGGGGATTTGTTAGTGTGTGTGTGTGTGTGTGTGTGTGTGTGTGTGTGTGTGTGTGTGTGTATACAGGAAGGTAGCTGCTATCCTCTAACCTCAAGCCCAATGAGAAGAGGCTTCAATGGATCCATTCTGAGACCATGACATGTGTTCCCTATCACTAAAGTCACCACAGACTTCCCACTGTGAATCCAGAGGGTACTAGAGGCAGTGAGGCAGGGGCTCTTATAAAACAAAGAGATAAGAACCTTCCCAGGATAGAAAAAGCATGTGTTAGAGAAAAAGTGACGTGATGTAGTCAAAGTCTAAGTGCACATGAGTAATGCAGTTACAACCCTGTGCCATAAAATACCCAATTAAAAAGGAAGGTTGCCATATAAGGGAGACTAAGGGCCTAAAATGTAATATAAGGCTATATCCCGCTGCATTTGGGGCTCAGTCTTTGGATGTGAATCTGCTGAGCCTGTGCTGGCACAAATAAAACTGCTTCCTGGCCTCGGTGTCCCAACTCTCTCTATAAATTCCTGCCACAGCAGGAGAGGGCTGCCGCTTCAGGGAAAGCCTGAACTCTCAGAGTTTGTCAGTTAAAGGATATATGATCATTTTCCACAATACAGAGGTGGGTCAAGTGGGGCAGAGCGCTGTCCTGGAGACATCTGAAGTCCTTCCCAAGAGGATTTGTAGGAGTCAAAAAGTTTCCACCTAGAATCAAATGACCAGTGAAGCAGCCTATCCAAGATGAAATGCTTCACCTACTTTTTCCATAGGAGTATGTATTGCAGTTCCAAGCCCCCAAATTTCCAGAGAACCCAGAAAATGCTTCATGAGGGAGGAAGTCAGTTTAACCACCTACCAGTCCATGAGGGCACAAAGTCACTCAGTCAAGCAAGAACTGCTCCATCTTCCATCACTACCGACCTAGTAGGGTCTAAAACTATCAATGGCAGTTAGCAAATCAGAAGATGATGCAGGCACAGATTGCTGCAATGAACCCTAGTCCCATTCCTAAAGGTAAAGAGTCACCAAGTAAATGTTGTATCCGGGGAAAAGAAACAAGTAGCTACACTTGAATGAGGTTGGAAGCATTGGTAAATATCTTAGATGAAATATTTAAAATGTCTGAACTGAGCCTGCATTTTGCTCCTTAAAGTACCACTAGACTTTTTACCACCTTTGAGTAGACAGAAAATTTACTAGGAACAGCCCCTAGTTTTTTTTGAGGGAGTAGGAAGGCCCTTCCAACATACTTCAAAGGAACAGTGAAGATGAAAATAAAGTTACATTTTAATTATGCTATGAATTGGTTGTCCTTATTTAAAATACTAATCACACATTGATTCAATATTTGTTGAGTGCCAAGTTCTGTCCCAGATGAATGAATACAACAGTAACTAAGTCCTACAACTGGACTCCTGCCAGCAAAGAGTTCACCATGGGGGCTGCCTCAAAATAATCTGTTATTCAAAGCTGATCAATAACAAAATAGAAAACATATGCTTTGGTGTGGTTCACACCAGGATTTGAATTCCAACAGCTCCACACACTAGCTAGAGACCATGACCATTCCCAAACTATTTTACAGCTCAGTTCTCTACCTCTGTTAAAAATGGAGTTGTATTTGCATGTACAATGGAGATTATCAGGAGGTCTACCTTATAAGATTGTCAGGAAGGTAGAAAGCACATAGTGTCCTTCTTGACGGGTAAGCTTACAAAAAGTAGTGGGAGAACGTCACCAACAAGGTAGTGATACAGATAGTACTCAGAAAAATGAATATGACCATTAAGTATACCCATCATAAAAATTAAAATGAAAGACTAATAGAAAGAATCAGTTATCCCTAAATAACTTATGTCTCACTGCTCATCTTTCTTATATGCTATAAAAATTCTCCCTCAATTTACTGCAATATTTTTATTTCCCGAATTTTACTGTATAAATAAGTACCATATAATCTAGGATTTAATCACCTCATTTCTTATGCATTAATTGTCTTTTTGCACAAAGGCTTATCTCCCAAATTGGATTGTAATAGCTCATTGAAAACAGGGCAGGCAGTAACATTATGAAATATTTGCTAGAATGGTTTAGATTGTCAACAAATATAGGCAGAACTGAGTAGAAAGGACTTACGTTTTAAAGTCTCCCACTGCATAAAAATAGAGACTATTCTTGTGTTCTCTAAGCACAAACATTAACAAGGCAGTCTCCGTAATGTTTTCTTCAACTGGGAAACTCTCTTGGTCAAAGCAGAAACACTTCTTGATACCCTCTAGTATATAAGAACCTTCTTTTGGCCTTAAGGTGGGTCCCACACATTGCAGAGACAGGCAGGTAGAGAACAAACTTCCTCAAACAATCACTCAAGTTGAATTTGAACATGGAATCTCATTGAGGCTGCCAATGGCATTTTGAAAAGAATTTCATTAAACGTTGCTAACATGTCATAAGCTTCCTTAAATGGAAGGGTAATGGCTCATAACATTTGTAAGCTTTTTAATTTCATGGAATATGAGCAGCATAATCAGGACCTATTAAAGTCAATCAGCTGTGCCAAGTGGGGCTACCTACCTTTGCTTTGTTTCTATTTTGCTTGTGGGTATACCCCATGACCCAAGAGGCAACAAGCCCCACTATCATTCTTTAAGGCTAACACTGGTATGTGATATTCCAAACAATCTCTGAAGAATCCACCACAGCTGCATTTGCATGTATGGGTTGAACAGACACCTCTTGGGAAACGGTTTCTGGTTTCTGGAAAAGAGAGATTTCTCTTTGCATTTGCGTCAGCTCAGAAGGCGCAATTTTGGTAGGATTCAAGCCAGTCATCTGACCTCGTCACTAGAATTTAATAAATGGAAATGAATATAAGGACCTATATATTTTTAAAGACTTATATTTATGTTTTAAAAGAGTGTTCAAACTAGCAATTCATCAAGACTTTTATCTTGGGGTTTTCTTCTGCCATGAAGTTTTTAATAATAAGGCCAGGCGTGTGGCTCAAGCCTGCAATTCCAGCACTTTGGGAGGCCAAGGCGAGAGGATTGCCTGAGCCCAGGGGTTCGAGTCCAGCCTGGGTGACTTGGTGAGACCTCGTTTCTACAACATATAAAAAAATTAGCTTTGGCGTCATAGTGCATGCCTGTAGTTCTGGTTACTTGGAAGGCTGAGGTGGAAGGATCGCCTGAGCCCAGCAGGTTGACACTGCGGTGGCCGTGAATGTGCCATTGCACTCCAGCCTGGGTGACAGAGTGAGACTCTGACTCAAAATAATAATGATAATAATAATAATAATAATAGTAATAGTAGTAGTAGTAGTAGTAGTAGCTATTTACAGTGGGTCAAGTGGCAGGCCCTGTTCTAGGCACTCTGTATATGTTTAATTTCAAAACAATTCTATGACACTATTAGTTGCCCATATTATGGATAGAGAATTCAAAGTGCTAAAACAACAAGTAGCATGCCTCAAGTTACAAAGCTAGCAAGAAGCAAAGCTAAGCTTCACATGCAATTTTGTCTGACTCTAAATTATATGTACTTTGCTACAATGTTACATTGCCTGCACAAGCACTCTGTTGCAAGACTTTGCACGGGAATGGAGATATCCAGAAAAAGCACTTCTACCTGGGGACTAAAGAGGACATTCTAGCATGGCTAAAGGCTGCAGAGCTAAACAAACCACAGTCAAGGGAGAAAGGACACATCAATGTTAGAGAAGCAGAATGGAGCATAAAGAACCAGGATATGGCAAGGCTACAAGCAAAAAAGATGGTTTAGAAGTGAGGAAATGGAGTAGTGGCTAGGCTGGGACAAGCAGTAGGAGCCCAGGACTGTGAACACATGGAAAGCCTAGATTTCTACGTCTGCATGCTGATGGCTGTACAGTGTGCAGGTATGGCTGATGGCTCCATGGAGCTGGGCTGGACCAGTTCACCATGTAAATCTTCACAGTGGAAAACTAGAATGATGTACACACAGACGGTGTCCAAGTATACTATCTGTATTTAATTATAATATGTACAAATGATCAAAAAAATGTTTAGATATTCCCCAGGCTACCATGAATGAATACTGGACCAAAAAACATACAAATGTATCAAGTAACATGGACTGACATGCACAGCCAGCATCACATCTTAAGGAAATGAAAGAACATTTTCATCCTAAAAGGGGAAGAAAACTCTATCCAAGAATACTTACTGTACATTTGGGTGTACTGTGTTTTTAACTACAAGTACATTGGTTTGATAAGAGATGAGGGAACCAGGAAATGGGAATCATTGTAGGTTCCTGTACTTACTATTGTGAGAAGAATTTATACGGCAAGTTGGATTTAGAATGAAGACAATCCAACCTGCCTTATAATTAAGCCCTAAGGCATCTTTTCTATATAATGAATTAATATCTCTCCTATACATCGAGAGTAGTACTGTACTAGGTATTTGGAAAACTGGGAGACTGGGGAAATTGTCACTCATACTTTCTGTATTCTGTTGTTCAGACAAGGGATGAGACATAAGAAAGGCCAGGTCTTTGGAAATTTGGAATTTGTATAAGTTTTCATAATTTTGGATTTGTTTCATTTAGATGGGCTCAGAATGAGAGACCAGTAGAGCACTTAGAAATTAAAAATTAACTTGTAGTCTGCAATTATGAATGAAAACATATCTACAGAATATCAAATTGCTGGAATATCATGGTATTTTTTTTTTCTAAGTCAGGGACTTGATTTGCACATGGGTCCTTGATTATTTCCAAGTAGATACTGTATTCAATTCTACCTTAAGGCATGAACAGGGAGAAGTAATAGTGTAGTACGAGATGGTACAATTTAGAAGATCTGTAGTGGAGAAAATGGAGAAAATCGAGAAAATGGAGAAAAAAGGGTCTCCATAGGAAGCTATGACTGCATGAAGAAAAACTGTGGAAGAGAAGCCATCAGAGGTAGTGTAAGGAATGGACAGAGAAACAGCAATTAGTAAGGTGGTTTTCTCTTCATGAAACTGGCAAGGCATACTGATGAATCCTTGGGCTACAGAGAAAGCAAGTTAGGTAAATAGCACAGGTCAACAAGTCACTACCATCTATTGTTCCAAGATAGTATAGCATTCTAGTTAAGCGCAGGGTGGGAGGGTCAACCAGGGTTGAAGTAGATGTATGCTCTTTCTGTGTCTTTCTAAACCTTTGACTACTCACCCTAACTAGAAGAGCAAAACAATAAATCTTTCATGGTGTCACCATAAGACATAAATGAGATATTTTAATATTAGCGCTGTGTCTTTAATCATTATTTAGATCCAAATTCAGCAAGCATTTATGAGCAATCACTATGGCTGCGTCCTCTGCAAGGGGTTTTCACACTTTTTAGTTAATTAAATCTCTACAACAGCACATCTTTTAACATGTTTTAAAATTTTACATAGTCAATATTAAAACAGAACCACAAAAACTTGCAGGAACTTGGGGATACTTAAAAATTTTCTAAGCATTCCCCATTTCCTGGTAGCAAATTTGCTAGCATCTCAAGAATAGGACAGTTAGAGTATCCAGACATCTACATAGACTCCTTTACCACACAAGGCTCTGCATGAAAAACCATGGATACTATATACTTTGTGGGTGTTTTAAGATTTTTTTCAAGATAAATTTAAAAAATAAGATAGACTTTTCTCATATGAGCCAACTTTAAAAATCAAAGCATGCAGCTTTACCACATAATCAACATTGCCAGATCCCACAGGATCATGTGCCCTGTGACATGCTGTGGTGATGGTGGCCTTGACAAAAAGGATTCCCAATACCTTACCTTTACCCACTAAGAGAAGACAGTTGGCCAGGCTCAGTGGCTCAGCCTATAGTCCCAGCACTTTGGGAGGCCGAGGCAAGTGGATTGCCTGAGCCTGCGGGTTCGAGACCAGCCTAGGCAACTTGACAAGACCTCATCTCTACAATAAACCAAAAATTAGCCGGGCGTGGTAGCACATGCTTGTAGTTCCGGCCACATGGAACACTGAGGCAGAAGAATCGCCTGAGCCCACCAAGTCGATACAGGGGTGGCCGTGAGTGTGCCTTCACTCCAGCCTGGGTGACAGAGTGAGACTCCAACTCAAAAAAAAAGAGAAGACAGTTGCCCTCCACCATCTACTGCTGGGTTGAGGTTGGTCATCTTTTCATACTTTATATAACATCTGTCATAGTACTGTCTCTGTTTTTTTTTTTTTTCTATTAAACTTCTTCCTATGCATTTCTGTCATAGTTCAATTACACTGCTATAACAAAATACCACAGCCTGGGTAATTTATGAACAACAGAAATTTATTTTTCCAGAGTTCTGGAGGCTGGGAAGTCCAAGATCAAGTTACTGGCAGGTGAGAGCTGCTCTCTGCTTCCAATATGGCACCTTGCTGCTGCATCCTCCCAAGCAGGGAAGCACTGTGTCTTCACATGACAAAAGGGAAGGAAGGGGTGAAAAGGGAAGAATGCTGCACGAAATCTCTTTTATAAGGGGCTTGATCCCATTCATGAAAGGGAAGCACTCATGACCTAATCACCTCTTCAAGGCCCCACCTCTTAATATCATCACACATTAAGCTTCAATAAATGAATTTTGGATAGGATACATTCAAATCATAGCACCTGATAACCCAAGTTTGCCTAAGCTGTGATGAGCAAGATTTAGTAAACTCTTTGAGGCAACAGTAGAAAGAAAGCATGGAGATGAACTCCACATCCTCGAAAATTAACATGGTCAGATGAGTCAAAAAGTTATTGCAAATGCTAAGAAATATGTAAAAGACTTTGGTTTGCCAGCAACTGAAGTCAGGAACAAATATGGGAACTATATATTCATCCAATAATATGAATACCCACGCATTAATGATTCAAAAATAAACCCAATTGCATTGCTCATCTGTTAATGAGCTGTCACCTAAGGATAATTCATCTTCCATAAATATTCCTCTCATTTTTAAAACATAACTGCCTGAACCTTAACTGAGGTCTAAAACTAGAGATCTTAACTGTAGTCTACACAGCTTGGTGTGCCATCTGTATATGTCTTTTACTGTACAGAGATCCCACTTTTTATTCATTTTATTTTATTTTATTATTATTTTTATTTTTTTGAGTTGGAGCCTCACTCTGTTGCCCAGACTGGAGTGCGGTGGCATGCTCCCGGCCACTGCAGCCTTGACCCACTGGGCTCAGACGATCCTTCCACCCCAGCCTTCCAAGTAGCTGAAACTAAAGGCATATGCTACCACACCTGGCTAATTTTTTATTTATTGTAGAGACGAGGTCTTGCCAAGTTGCCCAGGTGGGTCTCCAACCCGTGGACTCAGGCAATCCATTCACCTCGGCCTCCCAATGTGCTGGGATTACAGGCCCGGCCCCCACTTTTTATGTTCATGATTCTGGTGTTGCAAAATGGAAGCAGAGACATATGAGGTGAAGAAATCCACCTTATTTATTGCACTAAGCAAAGAAGAAAACATGGCAGTCTGCTTGACTCATTTTTTCAACCTGGCGATTTTTGGCACACTCTCTCATTCTTCCTCTCCCTCCAACATGCAACAAGTACATTTGCAAAATATTTATCACTCTTAAAAGCCTCATTTACTTTGCAGACCATTTGGTATTTGCCTAGAGGCAGAATCTGCTGATAAAAAACAGAATCATTCATGGAAATGGAAAGTCCCACACTCATAATTTAGGCCACTGCCATTTAAAACATCACTGGTAATAATTTATAGAACACTTCATCAAAAGGTTACGCTTAGCTGCTGATAGAGATCACAAAATCAAAGTAATAGTATTTGCTTATAATTTCATATGGCAAAGAAGTCTTTTCAGCCTCTGAAATTGCATCTCCTGAAAAATTATCAGCGTCTTTGACAAGGAACACATTTAAAAAATTAAGACTAGCAATGTAACGCACCCATAGCAATCATAAGGCATTGGGTGTGACCAGAGTTGCTGGGAGATGAGAATGTTTTGATTGATGCATTAAGAAAAAAAAATTTTAAGCAACATTTTTTGCCAACAACTTAAAAATGATGAAAAAACAAAGCTTTTAAGACTATATTAAAACATGTGCCTTCCTGAAAGCTAGCTTCTCCCCCCATTATTCTCTCCAGGTTCTCATCAGATGGTACTGGCTCTGAGATGCCCCCAACGGAATCAGGACACATCTTAGCATTAAGGAAAAAAACCAAACCACTGTGGACTCCAGTGTGCGTTTTTCCCTCATAAATCTTATTCATGAAATAAACAAGAAGCAGTCTCAGCACCAAGTAGTTGTTATAGGTGCCTGAGATATTCATGAAGTCCAGTGTCAGACGATGTTGACAGGCTGTAGTGATGATGAGAAGCTCAAAGGTCTGCAGGGTCTGGAAGGGTTAATTTTGTTCTGTTCACCTGCACTGTCTCTAACAAACAGCCCCACACTTGGTAGCACTACCTGATAAGATGGTTACAGGATTATAAATGTTCAATTACGTGAAGTTATAAGACGGTGCTTTGAATATAAAACACTATGTAACATTTGAATATATTTCCATATTAGCATTTATTGATATTATTTTATTTATGACTTTACTTACGACTGTAAACTCATTAGTCTATGGATGGCACAAATCGAGTCTCACAGGAGCACAGAACTGCAGAGCAAGGCAACATGGACCCTACTAACTTTAGTTTACTCTTGTTTCTTCCACCTGATCTATTTTCGCTCTCCCAGGGCCTTATGCCACATAGCTGCTCTTGCCATCATCTATATAATTGAATACCTAGTATGTGGCTAATACAGACCATTAATAAGTATACAAACCCTTACTAAAGCTTCATACAGAATTTTTGAGCCAGAAGGATCTTAAGAGAACATTCATTTGTACAAACAACAATTTGTTTTCCTATCATGTGACAAAAATCAGGAACTAAGGAGACAGTTGTAAATAAAGTCATAAATAAAATAATATCAATAAATGCTAATATGTAAATATTATATTCAAATGTCACATAGTGTTTTATATTCAAAGCACTATTTTATAACTTCACATAATTGAGCACTTATAATCCTGTAACCATTTTATCAGGTAGTGCTATTATTATGCCCATTTTGCAGAGGAGTAAAGATAGGCACAGAAAAGGTCAAGTGACTTGCTCAAGGTCACACAGCTAGTCAATGGCAGAGTCAGAATTTGAATCAGGGAAGTTGGTATTCCAGATCTTGCTTCTAAAATACCACTTTCTCCATCCCATCCTAGAGGAGATTATATAGTTATCATGAAAGTAAACAGGTAAGCGTACAAACATATAATTGTACACTTATACATATACATATATAAAAATATACATATTATAAGAAAATACAGCTACTAGGTAATGGATATATTTTAGATGGGGTAGTCAGAGAAGATCTTCATGTGCTATTTGAGCAGTGACCTGGATAAAATAGGGCTAGCTTTTGATCCAGTGTGGCAGTCTTCAAATTGTGATCTGTGGCATCCCAGCGAGGGCCTTGGTACCCTACGGCTGATGACAAGGAGACTGGGTGAGTAGGGCAACAGGCTGCTGGGCCATCTTCTGCCCAACCACAGCAGCTCAGCTGTGTGGTTTGAATTTGGCTTTAAAACAATTCCATGACTCTAAAAGAAAGTTATAGAAAACCATTGATCGTGTCCAATCTCTTTAGTTCACAGATAAAGAAACTGAGACATGAAGAGAAAAAGCTTGCTCAAGGGCTCACTGCTCATCAGTGAGACAATGAGAAGAGAACCCAGATTCCCTGGCTTTTAATCTAGTGGACTTTCTGTTATACTAGCTGCCAGTTTTAACTCTCCTTCCCATCCAGGACATTTTCATTGAATCTCTAGAGAGTATAGTTAGAAGGTTTCCAACTGGGCCCGGTGGCTCAGCCTGTAATCCCAGCACTTTGGGAAGCCAAGGCGAGTGGATTGCCTGAGCCCGCAGGTTGGACCAGCCTGGGAAACATGGTGAGACCTCGCCTATACAAGAAATAAAAAATTAGCTGGGTGTGGTAGCGTGCACCTGTAGTTCTGGCTACTTGGAAGGCTGAGGTGGAAGGATCACTGGAGCCCAGCTGTTGACACTGGGGTGGCCGTGAGTGTATTACCTGCACTCTAGCCTGGGCGACAGAGTGAAACTCCAACTCAAAAAAAAAGAAGGTATCCTCCAACACACTGTCTCTCTCTTTTTGAAAAATTCGTAACCAAACTCCAAGTTTAGTAAAAACAACTCCATGGGATGCTCTGGCCTCTCCCTATATTCTGTTCATCTGACCCAATCTTGCTTCCTATTCTAATTTGTGTTTTTCTTGGTCTTAACACAACATTATATCTTTTGTTACCATATTACAGTATATAGTTCTTATAAGTTATTTCCAATCCCTTATGGAAATGTGTTTATGCATGAGGGAAAGAAGTGTTTCCAGTAGGATTTTGGCAAGAGTAAACATTTCTGAGAGACCCCTAAGTCTTCAAATGAACAAGATTCTAACAATGGGCCTTCCTGCACCATGATAGGCAACAAGAAAGAATGTGAGGGCCGGGCTCAGTGGCTCAGCCTGTAATCCCAGCAGTTTGGGAGTCCAAGACTAGTGGATTGCCTGAGCCCGTGTGTTCGAGACCAGCCCGGGCAACTTGGCAAGCCCTTTTCTCCACAATAAATCAAAAATTAACCAGGCATGGTAGCAAATACCTGTAGTTCCAGCTACTTGGAAGGCTGAGGCGGAAGGATTGCCGGAGCCCAGCAGGTGGCTGTGAGTGTGCCACTGCACTCCAGCCTGGGCGAAAGAGTGAGACAACAACTAAAAAAAAAAAAAGAAAAAAAAAATTTTTGAGGAATTCTACCTGCTTAGTGGCCCTCAAATTATATAATTAAACATTCTCTGCCTTATGGAAAATTTGAACCCACTTCTACCAGGACTCTGGCTGACACCGGTACAACTGATATTTGACCAAAGTTCTCAATAACCCTTACATATCCAGCATGAGCTTCATTTAAGAAAAGCACGCATAGTCAATTTCTCTGAAATTAAAGTAAAAACAAAAACCCCCATCAGTCATGTTAATTTCACGGCAACCAAAAGGCTTTGAATAGCTATCTCTGTTTTCCAGGATAAATAAACTGACAATAGTATTAAGCGTTGATCTATTCAAAATTAGTGTTTGTTTAGGAAAAAAAATAAAAAGCAGCAGCTGATTCATACTATTGTTCACAATAAATTATAACATGTAAACAGATACATTTGGGGAATGACAATCGGCTTCATAGTACAGATGGGCTTATAGATGACCCTTCCAATTTTTAATAATATCCATAATTTATGTGTGAGCAAAGAAATGCAAAGATGTCTAATGCACCCCTCTGACTTAGTACAAATCACTTTTATTTACTCAGGCAATACTTCATGGTCCAGTTAACTTCTTAATTAAAGACAGCAAGATGCTCATGTTCCATGCAAGTGGCATGGAAAATACTGTTTTGTGTGCAATACGTTCATCTGGGAGTTGAAGCTGTTTTTCTTACTAAGGAGAAGCCACCACAGTCTTCATTTTGTTTCTAAACTAATCAGGGACATGGCTCTGCTCATCGCACCTAAATTGTCAACAGAGGCTCTTCAGACAAAGTGTATGTGTGTCTGCAATCCCACACTAATTCTATTTTGGGGGGTTTGTTTTTGCCTCCTACACAGCACACAGAATCCAAATGTTCACACTTTCTTGTCTTTGCCTCCTTCTCAGTTCATACTCTTCAGTGGTTACAAGAAAAAAAGGAGGCATGCTCTGATTGAATCAGGGTGGGGAATAGCTATGGTGCGCCATATCCTCAGCTTTCAGAAGTTCTAAGACCACTACCCACCTGCTACTGAGCTTGTATATGTTTTCTTTTCCTTTTTTCTTTCAGTCGGAGTGTCACTCTGTCACCCAGGCTGGAGCGCAGAGCATACTCACGGCCACTGCAGCCTCGACCTGCTGGGCTCAGGTGATCCTTCTGCCTCAACCTTCCAAGTAGCTGGAATTATAGGCGTGCGCCAGCATGCCTTGCTAATTTTTGATTTACTGTAGAGATGAGGTCTCGCCAAACTGTCCAGGCTGGTCTTGAATCCCTGGACTCAGGCAATCTTTTCATCTCCACCTCCCAAAGTGCTAGGATTACAGGCATGAGCCACCATGTCTGGCGAGCTTGTATACGTTTTCAAAACCAATAAGAACAAAGCTGAAGGCATCACATTTTCTCATTTTAAATTATATTACAAAGCTATAGAAATCAAAACAGTACAGTGTTGGCATAAAAACAGACATACAAAACAATGGGACAGAATAAAAAGCCCAGAAATAAACCTACACATATGGTCAACTTATCCTCAACTAAGTTGACAAGAATACATGATGAGGAAAGGACAGTCTCTTAAATAAACGGTGCTGGGAAAACTGGATATCCACAGGCAAAAAATGAAATTGGATCCTATCTTATACTATACACAAAAATTAACTCAAAATGGATCGAAGACTTAAATATAACACCAGGGACAATATAATTAATAAACAAAAACATAGGGGAAAAACTCCATGGCGTTGGTGTTTGTGATGACCTTTTGGTATGTGACACCAAAAGCAAAAATAAACAAGTAGGATTACATCAAAGTAAAAACGTTTCTACACAGTAAAGGAAACAAACAACAAAATGAAATGATAACCCATGGAATAGGAGAAACTATTTGCAAACCGCCTATCTGATAAGGGATGAATGTCAAAATTATATAAAGAACTCACACATGCATGACATAAATGTTGGAAGCACAGAAAAAAAAAGAACTCACATGATTCAATAGCAAAAAACCTAAATAACTCAATTTTTTAAATGGGCAAAGGGACATAATAGTCTTTATGTTTAAAGACATACAAATGGTCAACAGATACATCAAAAGGTGCTCAAGGACACTAATTATTAAGGAAATGCAAATCAAAACCATAATGAGATATCACCTCGTACCTTTTAAGATGGCTATTATCAAAACAATGAAAGATAAGTGTTGGCAAGGATGTGGAGGGAGGGGAACCATTGTATATTATTGGTGGGAATATAATCGGTACAGTCATTAGGGAAAACTGCATGGAATTTCCTCAAAAAAATAAAATATAGAACTACCATATGATTTCTGGCAATCCCACTTCTGGGCATATAACCAAACAGAAATAAAATCACTGTCTCAAAGAGATATCTATGTATGTGCATGTTCATTGCAGCATTATTCACAATAGCCAAGATATGGATTCAAACTAAGTGTCCATTGACAGATGAATAAATAAAGAAAATGTGGCACATACACAATAGGATACTATTCAGCCTTAAAAAAGAAGTAAATTCTGTCCTTTTTTTTTTTTTTTTGAGTTGGAGTCTCACTCTTGTCGCCCAGGCTGGGGAGCAGTGACACTCTCACAGCCACCGCAGCCTCAACCTGCCGGGCTTAGGCAACCCTTCCGCCTCAGCCTTCCAAGTTAGCTGGAACTACAGATGCATGCCACCACGTCCGGCTAAAATTCTGTCATTTTTAACAACATGGATGAAACTGGAAGACATTAAAATGAGTGAAGTAAGCCAGTCACAGAAAGACAAATACTGTGTAACCTCACTTTTGTGTAGAATCTAAAAAAGGCATACTCAGAAAGAGTGAATACAAGAAGAGCTGTTAGCAGGGGTGGGGTAGATGAAAATGACAAGATGTTGGTCAAAGGGTACACATTTTCAGTTATTATATGAATAAGTTCTGGAGACCTAATGTACCTCCTGGCAACTATAGTTCATAATCATGTATTGTATACTAGAAATTTGCTGAGAAAGTAGCCCTTAGGTATTCTCCCCACACACATAAAATAAGGCAATTAGGTGAAGTGATGGATATGTTAATTAGCTTGATTGTGGTAGTCATTTTACAGAGTGTATTAAAACACCATTAAGGTTGTACACCTTACATATATACAATTTTTACTTGTCAATTATACCTCAATAAAGCTGGGGGGAAACACTCACAGGAGACAAATCACTAAGAAAAATTGGGGCACAAGAGAGAAACAAAAAGTTAGGAAGAATGAATTAGGAGTGAAATGAATCCTATGAAATCAGCCTAATTTCTTGACTCCTGCATGATAAGATATGTACAGTAAGTACTAAGTTAACATCATCTATAGGTTCTTGGAAGCCATTACTTACAGCAAAATGATGTATAACAAAACCATTTTTTCTCACCAATACTATAAGGAAATGATGTTGAACAAACAATGTTATTCAAAGATCTAATGTACGTTGTTTTGCTTCAAGTGACAGTTTCCAAGGACCTATCGAAGATAGGAGATGAAGACTTATTGTACATTTTCAATTCCATAAACCAGAGGCTGCACCAACAAGGGACTTCAAGGTTCATAAATTAAATGAATTATGCAACTGGGTGTGAGACAGTAGTAACTGGTGGAGACTGTGACGATCTGAAGAATAAATGTCCCATATAAAGTATGAACCGCTACTGAGCTTCAGTCCACCCTGGAGGATCAGCCCACTCTGTCAGATCTTCTGTTCTTTCATGAGAATTAGAAAATGTAAGCCGGGCTCGGTGGCTCAGCCTGTAATCCCTCGCTTGGGGAGGCTGAGGTGAGTGGATTGCCTGAGCCCGCGGGTTCGAGACCCGCCTGGGTAACTTGGCGAGACCTCACCTCTACAATAAATAAAAAAACTAGCCGGACGTGGTAGCACGCGCCTGTAGTTCCAGCTACTTGGAAGGCTGAGGTAGAAGGATCACCGGAGCCCAGCAGGTCGAGGCTGCGGTGGCCGGGAGCGGCCACTGCACTCCAGTCTGGGCGAGAGTGAGACTCCAACTCAAAAAAAAAAAAAAAAGAAAATGTAAATTTTGTAAAAGTGTGAAATCTTCGGATTTTTTTTTAAATATTAGAAGCACATGCATATTAAAAGGAAAATACTATGTGAGGCAAATAAGCTATGTCTGTGAGCTGGATTTAGTTGGTAATTTCTGTACGAAGCCTTTATATCAGTAGCCCACTTAATAATTTACAAGGTGAGTCACTTAAATTCCTTCACTTAAGCCTTAGATCATCCATAACTAAGCCCAATTCTGTTGTATGATCCACTGTTGTTTCTAGGTTTCCTTTCACAGTGCTTTTGAGTCTTCTCAGGGGGTCAATATACCTTTCCTCACGAGAGGAAAATTGCCATGTGTAACTCAACTTATCCTACTAAACATGGTGCCATGAGAAAATTAATTGCCACTTTAACAGTGTGGTCACGTGGAAGAATACTGCAGTTCGTGGTTTTAGTTCTGATGTTAGCCATACATGATTTGGGAAATCCCACCTCCTTGCTGGCCTTAGTGTTCCAACCAATAAATGAAGTGACTGGTCTCAATTCTTAGGGGCTTTCAACCTCCAGCCACCATGCTTTGGTAATGGAATAAACTTTCTTTTTGCTTTTTTGAGTTGGAGTCTCACTCTGTCGCCCAGGCTGGAGTGCAGTGGCACTCACACTCATGGCCACCCCAGCATCGACCTGCTGGGCTCTGGTGATCCTTCTGCCTCAGCTTTCCAAGTAGCCAGAAATACAGGCGTGCAATACCATGCCCAGCCGATTTTTTATTTATTGTAAAGACGAGGTCTTGCCAAGTTGCCCGGGCTGGTCTCGAACCTGTGGGCTCAGGCAATCCACTTGCCTTGGCCTCCCAATGTGCTGAGATTACAGGGTAAGTCACCGAGCTCGGCCGGAATAAATCTTAATTGACATCATATGAAGATCAAAATGAATTTTTAGGAAAACTCATTCTTCTGTGAAACAAAGAGACAATAGTTCCAAAAGTAAAAATTCATTGTCAGAATGATCGGCTTTGCATTTGAAAAAATATACAGGTATTTTGTCAACTTTCATAAACACTGACAAACACGGATGCCCCTCAGGCCCCATTTTATATGTGGAATTCAGACTTTAATGTAAACCAGCACTTAGGCTTTTGTATAACACTGGTATGTGCGTGTGTTTTGATCTTTAAATATATTATTTTGCCTTTGCTATGCTATAAAATGAGTATAAAATGTAATTACTGAATCAAAGTGTGTAAACATTTTTAAGGTACTTGACATATACTATCACAAAGACTGTGCCAAGAATGCTAGACCTAGAAAAACTTTTTAAGGAGAAGAATGAGAAAAAAGTGAGTTCAAATTTTGAAGAATGTAACTGGCAAAAGAAAAATGCTAAACTAAAAGCTATAGGATATAAAATGGGTTTCCTTTGAAGGTAGTGAATTTGTCATTAAGAAGATATTCAAGGCCAGGTGCTGTGGCTCACACCTGTAATCCCAGCATTTTGGGGAACCAAGGCAAGAGGATTGCCAGAGCCTGTGGGTTCTTGACCAGCTTGGACAACATGGCAAGATCCCGCATCTACAATAAATCAAAAAATTATCTGGGTGTTGTTGTGGACACCTGTAGCTCCAGCTAATTGGAAGCCTGAGGTGGAAGGTTCACCTGAGCTCAGCAGGTCAAGTGGCCGTGAGCAACGTGCCATTGCACTGTAGCCTGGGCACAGAGACTCTGACTCAAAAAAAAATTAAAATTAAAATTAAAAAAGGTGTTCAAGCAGAGGATGTCAGACCATTTGGTTTAGAGGAAGTTTAAACATTAGATGAGATTTGGACTAGATGATTATGGTGACAGTGAAAATTATCGCCTGTAATCCCAGCACTTTGGGAGGCTGAGGTGAGAGAATTGCCTGAGCCTACGGGTTCATGACCAGCCTGGGCAACATGGCAAGAGCCCATCTCTACAATACATCAAAAATTAGCTGGGCGTGGTAGCATGCACCTGTAGTTCCAGCTACTTGGAAGGCTGAGGTGGAAGGATTGTCAGAGCCTAGCAGATCAATCCTGGGGTGGCTGTGAGTGTGCCACTGTACTCCAGCCTGGGTGATGGGATGAGATTCCAACTCAAAAGAAAAAAAAAGACAATTATCTTTGTCATCATCATCAAAAGAGGGTGAAGTTAACAGTTTCTGGACACTTACTTCATGTCAAGTTCTATGTTAGCACTTAAAAACATTATCTTACATATTTACCACCACATATGATATAGATATTAATATCATATCCATTTTTAAATTTTTTACTTTATTTTTAGAGACAGGGTCTCACTCTATCACCCAGGCTAGAGTGCAGTGGAGCAATTATAGCTCACTGCAGCCTCAAACTCCTATGCTCAAGCAATGCTCTCACCCCTCAGCCTTCTGAGGACTATAGGCATGCACTGCCACTCCCAGCTAATTTTTTTGCAACTTATTTTTTTGTAGAGATGGGGTCTCGCTATGTTGCCCAGGCTGGTCTTGAACTCCTGGCCTCAAATGATCCTCCTACCTCAGGGCCCAAAGTACAGGGATTATAGGCATGAGCCGCCATACTCAGCCTTTAGAAAACAAGCATCTGCAAAGGTTAAGAAATTGTTCAAAGATCATTCACCAAGCAAATGGTATCACCGGTTACCACCAAGTCTAACAATATAGCACATATTCTTAACCATGGTGTTACACTGCCTCTTGGTATAAGCAACTTCTAAGAACCCCATTCATATATAATTTCATATTTCTATATGCTGACTTTAATAGGTGAGAACATATTAAAATAGGCAAGTTTTTAATAGAAGAAAATATTTTAAAAGACATAAATGCCCTCAATACTTACATAATAATTTTCCACTTTACTTTCCTAATGTAAATTAGAACAAACTAAAGAATAAATGTCCCATATAAAGTATGAAGCTTAAAAAATGTGTCCAGCCTCCAAATGTTCTTTTTACCCTTTCCTCTTCTGAACTTCTAAATTAATAATAGCAACGGGTTGGGACCCATTCTCAAGTGTAGTTTAAGGTGAGCATAGAGAAATACATTATGCAACTTTTCTATTGCTGTAAGTGCAGAACATGGTTGGTGCTTAATAAATGTTAGTGTTCTTTGCCGTTTCCCGTTAAATTACATAAAAGCATCATCAAATTTTAGCATCATGAAATGAAGGTGAAAAGCCTCTCTGAAGAAGTAGGGATCTGTCCCTTTTGGCTTAATAATACTTTGGGAGTAAAGATCTCCTTAGTACTCATTCTTTCAATCTAACCACTAGAAGTTCCTGCCAAATTTTGTAGTTATATTTAGCAATTGAAAAGATATTCAATTACACTGAAATAGTGATTCAAATATAGAGTTCTATAGCATTAAATCCCTCCACTTTACAAACGTCTATGCTAATACATTCAAGTGGTATTTCTAAGACATACTGTCTTTGGATGTCATGGTAGAATACTTAATTTAGTGTGTATCCTTCTCAATCTATTTTCTGAGTGGCATGACACTTTACCGCTTAGAACACGTGCATCCATGTGACTGAAAGCTGGAATGTCCTGGGGTTTTCATTCAATTCCCAGATGGAAATCTTTATAAAGATGAACATTTCTCATTAATTTATCTTCCTAAGTGATTGCTATCTCACTAATCAATTTGTAGTGATTTTACTAGGGTTGCAACCTTCAATAATGAAATTGGATACAGTATTGAACATGGTGTGGATTGCTTCATCAGTTGCAATTCCTCCCAGATCAGTGAAACACAAAACCACAATGAAGTCAAGTATTGCTTCATTAGTTATCCTCATTTTGAGTAGCTGACTAATCTTGTTCAACTGGACACCGATCTCTTTTCAATAGAAAAAGCAGGAGAAGCCCCATGAAATAGCAGAAGCCACTGTGATCCACAGAGAAACAATACAGCAGATAATTCTCCAGAGGAGGCTTCCAGAATTGCCTATGAGCAAAGGTCGGGTGATCAGAAAAAAACCAAAGGGCAGGGTAGAGATGGAAAGGTTCTACAAAGCCCAAGTAAGGCTCCTGTGAACATCCTGTGAGATTACAATTTAGGAAACACGCAGGGTCTATTGGTTGCCTACCCAACACAATCCTTCCTTCCACCTTCTTTGCCACCAGAACCTCAGCAATACCTGTGCCTGAGGGGAGGGGAGCCCTATGTACTAAATCATCATCTTCAAAATCTTGTTCTTTTTGCCTTTTAAGCCAACATGTTTTCAGTTTTTGTGATAAATCACAGAAAGACTAATTCTACCTTTGATGCTGTGCCTAATATGCTATTCTCTATTCCATTCTCTGTGCTCTGATGTCATCCAAGAGGGAAATATTAAATATTAAAACCACTTCTAATACCTCTCCCCAACAAATCAAGGCATCGCTCTATTGCAGGTTTAAAAAAACTTATTCTTTTTAAAGTTGGATATTAAATAGATGACTTAAAAGAGATCTTTGGAAACTGACGTTTCTTTTTTTTTTTTTTGAGTTGGAGTCTCATTCCATTGTCCAGGCTGGAGTGCAGTGGCACACTCATGGCCACCCCAGCATCAACCTGCTGGACTCTGGTGATCCTTCTGCATCAGCCTTCTAAGCAGTTGGAACTGCAGGCGCACGCTACCATACCTGGCTAACTTTTTATTTTATTTTACTGTCGAGACTAGGTCTCACCATGTTGCTCAGACTGGTCTTGAACCTGTGGACTCAGGCAATCCTCTCGCCTCGGCCCCTCAAAGTGCTGGGATTAAAGGCTTGAGCCACCACGCCTGGTCAGAAACTGACAATTTATTATTAAAACTATTTAGATATATTTACTGCGTGATTCAATTTTTATCAAGTTCTAAGGAGTGCAAATAGGAGGGGGAAATAGGATGGATACAGTAGGATGAGGGGCTGGGAAAAACTCTTAGGGGATGATGAATACATTCATTATCTTGATTTAGTGATGGGCTCATGTGTTTATACGTATTTCAGAATTTTGAAAATTGTACACTTTTACTATGCAGTTTATTGTACGTCAATTATACCTCAAGAAAACTGAAAATTTTACATAGTAGCTACAGAAGATCAACAATTAGAATCATGCATCACAATGCCAGCGATGCATTCTGTGAAATGTGTCCTTAGTTGTTGTTGAACATCAAAGTATCCTTGCACAAACTTAAATGGTCCAGCCTACCACACACCTAGGTTAAATGGCGCAGCCCTAATCTCCTAGGCTACAAACCTGTACAGCTTGTTACCATACTGAATACTATAGGCAAGTGTAACACAATGGGAAGTATTTGTGTATCTAAACATAGAAAAAGTACAGTAAAAATATGTACAGTATTATAATCTTATGATATGCTGCCTGTTATTGACCAAAATATAGTTATGTGGTACGTGGTATATTATTTGGAGAAAAAACCCCAATACAAAAGAGTATGCAAAGTTTGGCTTTGTTTAAAAAAAATACATACTAATGGAAAACATCTGAAAAACATGAAATTGTTAACTGTTTAGATTAGAGTCACAGAAAGGAATTGAGAAATTTAGATCTTCAGGACAGATCTAAGGGATGCTGTCGACTTTAGTGACTCGTTTATTCAGTTTTATAAACACCTACTGAGCATATACTGTGTGTTCCAGGCACAGCGATAAGGCTGGGGAATATAGTAGGGAAAATCCAAAACATCTCTTTCTCTTCCAAACATATATGAGTAAGTAATAAGAATGTGAAATAATAAATTATAAGGGAGAAAAATTAATATGCTGTTGATGTGTGGCTTTTGCGCTCAATGGATTGACTGGATGAAGGAGGTCTTCTAAATAGGTGACATCTGAGCTAATACAAATGTTGACCAGAAGGAGCCCTCTGTACAAACATCCGGTAAATTTTTACAGATCTTAGTGAGGACTTTTGATGTTATTCCAGACGCAATAGGAAATCAATAGAGAATCTTTTGCAAAGATGTAGAGTGACTTGACATTCTGAAGATTTCTTTGGCTACAAATTGGATAATAAGGCTAAGAGTGAAAGGCAGCAGACAGAGAAGAAGCAACTGCAGTCATGCAGGTGAGAAAGGATGGTGGCTTGACCTACAGTGTAGAACGAGATGGGAAAGAGTGGTTGAATTTGGGTACAGGCTTCTGGCAGAGCTCACGTGCCTGATGGATTTTATTATGTGTATATTATACCAGTGTCTCTTTTTTTCCCTTCAGTTAGAAGACATTCATTTTCTTATCAGAATAATGTAAGGCTACAAAGCTTTATTTATTAACTACTTATTTTTGGAAGAAAAAACTTTATTAAGAACAATGGAAAATGATGTGCTATTCATTTTGTTCAGAGAGTGATTTAAAAGCATTAACTTTAAGATTTTTCAATATTAAAGTCAGTTTTTTGAAATTATCATTACTTTTTAAGATTACAATCAAGTACATCTCTGAGCTGGAACCAGCTGCCTGTCAATTATTAGATAGGTGGGCTAATATATTTGGTAAATGTTCAGTTCCTGCATATGAACCCAAAAGATGTCTCGGGTATCCTATTTTAAGTCCTCCAAGGCACATTTCTCAATTCCTTTCTGTGACTCTAATCTAAACAAGAAAATTTATTTCAGGATTTTTGCGGGGGTGGGGGTCGGAGTCTCACTCTGTTGCCCAGGCTAGAGTGCGGTGGCATGCTCATGACCACCCCAGCATCGACCTGCTGGGCTCCGGCAATCCTTCTGCCTCAGTCTTCCAAGTAGCCAGAATTACAGGTGTGCTACCACTCCTGGCTAATTTTTTGATATATTGTAGACATGAGGTCTCACCAAGTTACCCAGGCTGGTCTCGAACCCTGGGCTCAGGCAATCTTCTCGCTTCTTCCTCCCAAAGTGCTGGGATTACAGGTTTGAGCCACTGTGCCCAGCAATGGATGTTTTAATTAACACATATCAACTCTTCTACTCGTGATCTTGGAGTCTATTCCCTGTACCACGTCCAGTCTAATCAAAGCATGTATATATTTAGGAAAATATCACTAATATAGATTACAGGAGTTGGCAAAATACAGCCCATGGTCTATTTTTGTATGGCCTCAAAATTAATAATGTTTTTTACATTTTTAAAGAGTTGTAAAAGATGAAAAGAGGCTAGAATATTTACTTTCTGGCTCTTTACAGAAAAAGTATGCCAACACCATTCGAGGAAAATCACCAAACTGAACTAGTTAAACAAGTTGAATAGAGATAAGATTAGTTTAAAGTACATCTTAAGTAATGAACTTGCCAGGTTGGGAGAACTAGATATAGATCAAGTGCAAAACATAAGGCAGGTATTTCTTAAATGTTTGAAATTGACTATCTATTCAGTCCCAGGCAGAATTACCATCTGACCCTCCTCATTACAGGGTCACCTCATTACTTAGGATATAGGTTCCTCAATGACACTGAATATGTTTATAATATACTCTTGGTACTTTAAGTACCCAAGCCAATGAACTAGAAGTTCCAGCTAAATATTATAAATTATCATTGCATGGATGAATTAATTTGCTATTTTTTATTATTTTAACATCCTGGCACCCTATTTTTACTAGACACATGAGGAAGTCAACTTATTGGCAATTTAGCAGTTGCATTCAGCTTAATACAAATCAGAACTACTAAGTTGCTGAATTTCATGAATTATGCTAATCCATGTACAAAATGCAAATGATGCTTTGGGGGCACTTGCATGTTATTCCTTTTTTTTTTTTCTTTTTTTTTGAGTTGGAGTCTCACTCTGTCACCCAGACTGTAGTGTAGTGGCCGCTCCCGGCCACCGCAGCCTCGACTGGCTGGGCTCCAACGATCCTTCCGCCTCAACCTTTCAAGTAGCTGGAACTACAGGCGTGCACTACCACACCTGGATAATTTTTTGATTTATTGTAGAGATGAGGTCTCGTCAAGTTGCCCAGGCAGGTCTCAAACCCACAGGCTCAGGCAATCCACTCACCTCAGCCTCCCAAAGCGTGGGATTACAGGCTGAGCTACTGAGCCCGGCTGTTATTCCTTCTTTGCAGGTGGACAAGGATTGATCCCAGATAGAGCAAATGCATGAATGATCCTTTTAAACCAGAAAATTCCATCATCCCACTAATAGGCAAAAAGAAAAACTAAAAAAAAAAAAACAAAAAACCAAACCAACCAGAAAAAAGACACTAAAAAACAAAAAAACAATCCTGATTTGGTTAATAAAAGCAAAGTATGTAGGTATCACTTTCATGATAAAAAAGGAAAGAATGAAAGATATAAGCTTAAGTAGGAGATGAGGGGTTAACAGAAAAGGCTTGAAATCCTTGCCAGGCTACTTGATAAGCATGCAGCTTTGGACATATCACTTCTCCCTGCCTCAGTTCTTTAATCTGTAAAATGGAGGCCACAATAGACCCCACCGCAGTGGACCAATCTGTGACTTAAATTACATAATGAGAATGCATGCCCAGCCACAATGTGCCTGGAACGGGGTGCACACTCAAGAGTGATTCGCTCAAATACCATTTTAGAACATAGTTGTTCATACTGAATTAATTCCAAGGAACATTGACTACACAATCCAGTCTTAATGAAAAATGAAACTCTAGTTCTTCAGTTCGGTGTTTCCAGAGGTAGCTTTGAAGCACTTGGTAATTAAAACCAACAGCAACATTCTCTCGTATTTGTATGGTACTTTTCCACATTTATCATCTTGACTTAAGTGCAGCATAATCTATAGAGTTGGTTAGCAGGGGTTGCTACCCTCTATTTGACAGAAAAGAAGCTCAGAGAGGTCATCTCACTTGCACCACTGCTGTGATAATACTCAGAGTTTCTGATATGGATGAATGCAAATTCATCTTACTACCACTGTCACTCCCCATGCCAATCCTCTCCACTCAGCTAATGGCAAGACAAATTTTCCCAGATTAGGATTCCACAGCAACAATAATTCCTTCTTCTCTCAGCAGGAACTTACTGGTCGGGACTGGATTTCTTTGGCGTAGAGAGGTTGTAAGAATTCTGAGTCTCCTTCTAGCTTTAGACCTTTTTCTGTGATCCTCAAGTTTCCCATTCCATCCTGAAAAACAGAAACAGAGATAACAGGGGAAATGCAATTAGCCAAAATTTTAAAATACCTCAGGCTGTCAAAAACGGAAGCAAAATTATTGCCTTTTAAAAATTGTTTGAGGCTGTGGAATAAGGAGGGGGAAACAAACGCATAAAATACTGGAAGGCGTTGTTCAATGTAATTATGCATATTACCCATTTTGCTCACTTATTCTGAGGAAATTCTATTCCAGACAATCTGTAATGCCCCCCGGTGATTCACGTGCACAGATGGAGGGGGCCCTTTCTGTTAGGCAGCACAGAAAGGGTGGAGATAGGAGGTGAGAGGAAAGAGAAGAAAAGACGATTCTCCAGGTTAAAGCAAAAGATCCTGTTGCCAATATTCTCTGCAGAAATTTCAAATCCAACCTTTGGACATGGCATGTTTGAATCACAAAACATTTCAGAAAACGTGTCATGAACATTTTCTTTAATATTTTATTATGGGAATAATATATGTAGAAGTAGAAAGAATAGATAGCAAACATCTATGTACCTATCACTCACCCTCAACAATGACCAATTTATGGCTATGGCTATCTATTACTGCCACCTATAATGTCCTCCTTTTTTAAACATAACCATAATCCCATGAACACACACAGCCCCAAAGTAACAATCATTCCTTAGTCTTGAGTCTCTAGTGTCAATGTTCAAATTTCACTAATGTGTATTTTCTCTCTACATAATTTGCTTATTTGAATTAAATTCCTTATAGCAACTTGTTGATACGTTAAATACTAAGACATTTTCTAAAATTTCCAAAATCAGTCTGTTTCCCTGTTGTACATACACATACACACACCTATACTTTATTTGACAAATAAAATGTCACTTTTAAAACACAATTTCCAAGGGTTTCGATTTTGCTGAACATTCTCATAATGTCATATGTGTTTCTCTGTCCACTGTAGTTCCCATAAATTGGTAGTTATATCAAGACCCTTGTTCAGATTGAGGCTCAGTTTTTTTTTTAGAAAGAATATAACCTAGGAAATATTCTAGGTATATTAGTTTTCTATTGTTACAGTAACAAATAATACAAACTTAGTAGCTAAAAATAACATAAATGTATTTTCCTATAGTTCTATATGCTAGAAGTCTGACCCAGGACTCTATGGGCTAAAACCACAGTTTCAGAAAGGCTGTGACCCTTTCTGGGGGCTCTAAGGGAAGCCTATTTCTTTGCTCTCTCTGTCTTCTGGGCTGCCCATGGTCCTGGACTTACAGCTTTGCTCCCATCTTCAAAGTCAACAATGGCTGATAAGAATTTTTCCCACATCTAATCTCTCTGATACGGAATCTTCTGCACACTACTTCTGTTTTCAAGAACCCCTGAGATTTCATTGGGCTCATCTGGACAATCCAGGATAATCTCCTTATTTTATTTTACTTTACTTTTTACTATACTTTATTTTGTTTCATTTTATTTTGAGTCAGAGGCCTACTCTGTCACCCAGGCTAGAAAGCAGTAGCATGCTCACAGCCATCCCAGTGTCAACCCACTGGGCACAGGTGATCCTTCCGCATCAGCCTTCCAAGTAGCCAGAACTACAGGTGCGCGCTACCATGCCTGGCTAATTTTTTTTATTGTAGAGATGAGATCTTGCCAAGTTGCCCAGGCTGGTCTTGAACCCGTAGGCTCAGACTCTCACCTCAGCCTCCCAAAGTGCTGGGATTATAGGCTTGAGCCACCACGCCCAGCCAATCTCACCATTTTAAGTTCATCTGATCAGCAACTAGAATTCTACCTGTACTCTCAAACCCCCTTTTCCACATGATATAACGTATTTATGAGTTCTGCTATTAGGATGTGAACCTCTTTGGGCTGGGGGCATTTTTTTCTGTCTGCTATACAGGATATTCTCCCATTAGGAAGCATATATCATCTTTTGTTGTGAGGTTATCAGTCATTGGTGATCTTTGTCTAGAGGATCCGTGATTTCACAAGAGGTTTTAAATGTGTTATTTCCTAATTCTATTATTTTTTAATTTATTAGCTGGAATATTTTATCAAGACAAATTTTATTTCATCAACTATTTATTTATGCCAAATTACAATTTATAGAGAAACTTGACCAGAGCTTGATTTTTTCTACTTTATTTATTGCTCTTCAAAATATTAAATTGTTTAACTAACATCCTCCAAACCAAATGCACTTTTTATTTCTAAAATATCACCATGAACATGCGTTTCATTGTGATGAAGTTGTTAGTCCCATAATTTTCTAACTGTCCTATCTTTGGTCAGGGGATTCAGTCTTTTTAATATGGCCTGGTAGTCTTTGAAGGCTCTCTTGCTTCTGGTATAAAATGTAACAGGATTATTTTACACAGCCATGCCCCAGTCCTGGAGTCAGCCATTTTCAATAAGAAGATCTGATTCATTTTAGCAGGAACTGGAATTTAGAAACCACAAGCTAGGAGCTTTGGATGCTCATTGATACTAGATTAGCCTTTGACAAAGATAGAAGTTGTGTGTGTGTGTGTGTGTGTGTGTGTGTGTGTGTGTGTGTTTTATTAAAATAAAGCATGATTTTACATGAAAACTTAGTTCAAACTTAGAACTTGAAGACTTCTATTTGACCATATGGATTTTACAAGGTTGCTACCTTTCTTCCATACCAAAGATCCCTATTCTCAGTAATACCAGTATTACTACTCATTTGATTAACTCACAATACACACAGAACAGTTTCAGAAGACCAATGCCACTACCATACTAATATTGTGATTAATAATAACAATGTAAATATTTGTCAGTTTTTAAAATCCCTACAGTATGTCCTACAAGGAAAGCACAGGCAAACTGCTGAGTTTCAAAATCACCTGAAATAATTCCTTTCTGTGCAGTTATGTCACCAACATGATACTCTGTGAGGTTCAACTCTTTTATTTTTTTCCTCTCAAGTTTTCATGACTGTTTTTTTAAAGTCTGATAGTGTTTTATAGATATGTATGTGGCACCAAAGACGAATCCACGAAACAAAAAATATTCAAAGTCTAGCTTTTGTCTTTATCCCTACACTGTTTCCTCTCCTCCAAAGAATACACGTATAGGCAGTGTGTATATATGCACGCATACACTATGGGTACGTATTGCTCTTTATGTATTCCTCCATGTTCCGATAACATTTGAAAATTGAAATACC
This sequence comes from Tarsius wallacei, assembly GCA_963574415.1. NCBI lineage: Eukaryota > Metazoa > Chordata > Mammalia > Primates > Tarsiidae > Tarsius > Tarsius wallacei. The sequence continues at coordinate 48,860 of CAUYQG010144119.1, read as the reverse complement.
TGAATGAAAAATCCAGGATTCCAGCCGCTGTGACAGTGGGGGCTCCAGCAATTCTGGGCCTGCTTCTGACGTGGCCACCATCACCGAGGTAAGCAGCAGCCACCCTGCTTGGACACACCATATGGTCGCCAGTTCACAAAGTCTCCACCCAACCTATTTTACTGCATTATCTATATTACCTCAGATATCCACAGCTGCTTCTCTCTGGCCCTGCCATTGCACCATGTATCTCAACACATTCAGTAGAGACACTGCATGGGAGGTTGAATGATCAACTGGGAAATGGGCGCTTTTCCCACCTATTCTTCATAAAAGCACTTCAGCCTGTGAATAGGAACAGACCCCGCAGGTCAATATCGTTTCTTCATGGATGGCGTGCCATCTGTATATTTCTATTTCTGGCACTCACAGGGACAGCTCTGCCAAGAGCGCCCAGACTGGGTGTCCAAACCTGTGTGAGAGGAGCAAGCTGGAGGACATGCTCGTGTCTCACCAGCAGCTGCAACCAGGGGAATAGAGACGAAGTAGATGTCCAAAGGTACCTCTAACCCTCCTCAAATATATATATAGATCTCCATAATTCCTTTAGCCAGAGAGCCAGACCGTTTCACAGAAATACATACTGTCTGACGGCTATGAACTGACTATACTGTTTTGTTTGTCTGCATGATATATTTGCAAAACAAACAAGAACTCCTAAATATTCTCAAATAAACGATTATATCTGGGGTAATTAGCAAGCCTATTCCAAACTTCTTCTCTTATGTCACAAACATAGATCTCCTACTCTTAACATTTTTTGATGACTTACTGTGCACTGATTACTATATAGTGTGCTTTTCACTCATTTTTTATTATGACTAAAAACTGCTATGTTACTTCTTGAATTTTATCATAAGGAAATAATCGCATAAATGTGAAAGTATTTAGCCATAGAGTTGTTCGTCACTATGTCAGTTATAAGAGAAAAAATGGCAACTTGGAAGCTACCTAAAAGTTGCCTATTAAAGAGATAAATTAATATACTATAATACAATGAAATACTATGTAGCTCTTATAAAGGAACATTTAAGAGTATATACAAATATTCATAATGCATCACTGAAACAATCAGTTGAAGAAATATATATAATAAGGCCATTTAAAATAACTGTATATATACACATTGATTCATATATCTGCATATGATGATGTGACTGTAAATGTGACTGTAACAGAAGAAATTCTAGAGGAAAATTTACAAGGGAAAAATTCTTAGAGGGAAATATACTCCATTGCTAATATTTAATATCTGCAGGTCTGGGTTCTGAGTGCTTTCTATTTTCTTCTTTTTTGCTTAAGCAACAACACAAAAAGCTTTCCTCGGTGATTTATTTTAAAAATCAACATTTATCAAGAATGTCATAACATTATACATCATATACTAAGTGCTACACATAAATTATCTTATGTTATCTTCTCAATGACCCTATGAGGTAGTTATTATTTTGCTTATTTTACAAGTAAATTTGGTGGCAAGTAAATTGCTCAGAATCTCACAGCTAATTAATGACAGAACCAGAAATACGAGCACATGTCTTCCCAATTCAGACTACACACACATCCTTATCCTAATCCAATTGATACATGCAAAAGTAACATCCATATGTTATCTGCTGAATGTCTTAATGTTACTTTGATTTAGTTTATTTGGTAACCGTACTCAGCAATAGCACACAGGACCATCCTCAGTCCCAAGACTAACACCATCCACTTTTTTTTTTTTGAGTTGGCATCTCACTCCCGTGTCCAGGCTGGAGTACAGTAGCTTGCTCATAGCCACCCTAGCAGCGACCTGCTGGGCTCAGGCAATCCCTCTGCCTCAGCCTTCCAAGTAGCCAGAACTACAGGCATGTGTGCTACCACACCCAGCTAATTTTTGTTTTATTGTAGAGATGAAGTCGTGCCAAGTTGCCCAGGCTGTTCTCGAACCCATAGGCTCAGGCAATCCCCTCACCTTGGCCTCCCAAAGTGCTGGGATTACAGGCTTGAGCCACCATGCCTGGCCAATATCATTCATTTTTAAGGCAGAACACCTTTATTCTACCTTCCCAGGCCCTAGACACTTCTTATTACAACCTAACTACCACTCAACCCCAGAAGCATCATCAGAATGAATCTTCCACTTTTGGAAATCCTACTGTGTGCATAATCATATGCTGTGTGCCATGAAGAGACACAAGAAGAGAAGGCCCCTCCTAATCCTGTCCTATAAGACAGTGTATAATGCAGGCAGAACATAGTAAAAGAAAAATAATGAAGAAGGTATAAGTATGACTGACGTTCAAGATACACAAATCTAATCCAGCAGTCAGTTAACATCTATGCAAATAGTAATTTAATGATTCCTTACATACTTCCACGACAAGAAACTCACCCAAAACTTTCCAGATCTCTTATCTCTTCTACTTACAGCGTTTTTTCATTCTTGCCCATCCAGTTTCATTTTTCTAGCCCATCTCCCTGTCTCTAGGTCCACCTAAAGGTATTTGTGGGAAAGCTCTCCCAAGTAGTATGAATTTCCAAAATATAATACAAAGCAGACCAGAATAGCCAACTAAATATGTTCCCACATTTAGAGAATCAGCTTTTTAGCTTTGGAACAATGAGAATGAACTGGAACGCATCAAAATATCTTGAGATCAGCCTTCTCAAAACCATATCACTTTTAACTCCATACAAAGCTATGGGTTTTTATTAAAATAGGAGTTATAGTTTTTATTAAGAGTTTTAGGACAGTTCTGAAGCACAACTTCCCTCCCAGTAAGACATAAAAGAAGTACTGGAAGATTGAGAATTATTCCCAAAGTAATTAGAAAAACTAGACAGGATTTTAATCTCTCTAAATGGTAAAACTAGGCCAGGCATGGTGGCTCACACCTGTAATCCCAGCACTTTGGGGGGCCAAGGCAGGAGGACTACTTGAGCCCAGAAGTTTGAGACCCGTCAAGCCAAAATAGCAAGACCTCATCTCTACAAAAAATACAGAAATTAGCTGGGCATGGTGGCATGTACCTGTAGCCCCAGCTACTTGGGGGCTGAGGCAGGATAGTATGCCACTGCACTTCAGCCTGGGTGTCAGAGGGAGACTCTGACTCAAAATAAACAAACAAACAAATAAATAAAAAGTGGTGAAGCGAATTTTCTTCAAGGCAAGCATGAGAATTCTAGAAGCTGGATAGCTGCATAGCTGGTCTTCGATGAGTAAGCGCTGTCCAGCAAATGGTTCTGAAATCTATATAAAGTACATCTCAGACAGAAGTAGGAAGCCAGGCTCCTGTATAATCCCAGTAAGGGCAGGACTTCTGACTGTTCTGTTCACTGCAGTATCACCAATGACTACGCCCACACCTGGTGTGGTACTCACTCAGAATAGAAGTTTTCAAAAACAAGAGCAAAGTCCATGGTTTTCTTAAGTCCAATTTAGAGTGTCCCTTCCCCCCCACCCAATGAGATCTTTTAGGGTGTGGGAAACAATAGGTGGAATCTGGGTGAATATCCCACTAGGGTGGGTCTAAGGGTTATGATATCTGTTCTTTATGCTTTATCTGGTCCAGATTGGTTGGTCTCAAGACTGTTTCTTGCCAGAGCAGTTATGAATATAGAATAAATAAAGAGATTTCAGAGGGGCAAGGCAATAGACTGAAACATTAACTTGTGTGTTTCCTTTTATCTCTCTTGCTAGCCCCTGACCCATTCTGTCACCATTTCTTTTTCTTTTTTTTTTAATTTTTATTTTATTTTAACGATGTGGGGTACAATTCAGCATTAGGCATATAAGTGGTCATCGTTCTGTCGCCATTTCTAACAGGTTTGTAGGCTTTGTAATTATTTGGCCTAGGGAGTGTGAGAGTGAAAAAGCAGCGGCAGCCTAGCAGCAGTGGGATTTCCTGTTTGTAAACGGCAAATCCCCTTGAATGGACTACGCTTGGTGTGTTGGGAAGGGAGGCAAGGAGAAGAGGAAGTATCTTCTAGCTGAAGAATGGGCACGAGAGCTGCACTTCCTATGAGTTCTAGAGACCATTGTCCCGCCAGGGTCCCCAGGAGGGGTCAAGGCTTCAGCGGGAAATGGCTGTAAGGATGCAGCCTCCCCAAACGTTCCCTTATCCAGGAGTGGAGAAGGGATGACATAACCTCTGGACCTCAAGGGCTCATGTGGGTGGACCGTGGTGCTCTCAGCATGGCTAATGAATGAAGAAACCAATGCCCCCAGGGCCTTCCCACTGCTGCTGGGCAAGACACCAGGACATCTGCAAAAGCCTGAGTGAGACGGATTTTCTGTTGGCACTTGTGGGATGAGGACTGGAAAGTGCTATTATGTTGATTTTTAAGAAAGTGCTATTTCTTGCTCCTCTGATTTTCCTGTTGCATCAGCATCAGAGAGTTTTTTAATTCTGTCAGCACATTTTCAGGTTTGAAGCAATGCCAATACCTGTTTTAGTAAGCAGGTCTCAAGACTGTCTCTTGCCAGAGCAGTTATGATGGCAGGCATTACTTAGTTTTGATCTAAGAGCAAAACAATTACACCCACACAAAGATTGCTTTAGAATGTAAGCCTCATGAGGGGTGGGAGTTTTAACTGCTTTGTTCACTGCTGTAGTCTCAGTTCCTCAAATAGTGCTTGGTAAATAGAATGTGGTTGGCAAATACTTGCTGAGTTAGAATTTATTCATTTCAGATGGTTGTATTTCCAAAGGTAGCATGAATTATAAAATGTTAAAATCTACACCTGGTTCCTATAACAGATTCTAATCTATTAGAGTAGGCATTCTCAACCAGGGGGATACAGCCCCCAATGTGCAGAAACTAGTTATGGGGAAATTGGGGGTGAAAAAATTTTACTCTTTTTTTTGTTTGTTTTTTGAGTTGAAGTCTCACTTTGTCAGCCAGGATAGAGTACAGTGGCACACTCACAGCCACCACAGCCTCGACCTGCTGAGCTCAGGCGATCCTTCTACCTTCCAAGTAGCTGGAACTACAGGTGCACACCACCTCACCCAGCTAATTTTTGTTATTTATTGTAGAGACAGGGTCTTACCAACTTGCCTAGGCTGGTCTTGAATCCCTGAGTTCAGGCAATGCTCTTGCCTCAGCCTCCCAAAGTGCTGGGATTACAGGCTGAGCCACCACGCCCAGCCTATTTTACTCTTTTTATATAGAAAGCACATATATACTTATACACAGTATATGGGTAGCATGACAATGTCATGGATGGAAAAATGGGAAAAAACACCTGAAACTGCTCCAAGAGGAGGAGAGAGTCAACAATCTTTTTAAAGTTGAGAAATATTGTATTAGAGTATTATAATTTTAAGACTTCTCTTTCTTTAATCCATAAATGGTCGCTTTTTCCATTTGCATATTAAAGCATCTTCTTTGTAGCACCTCAGATTTTAATATGTAACAGAATGGTAACAGCAAAACAACAAACCCCTTAATATAACATTTAACACACTTTTTTTTCTTGAATTGGAGTCTCACTCCACCATCCAGGCTGGAGTGCAGTGGCACGCCCATAGCCACTGCAGCCTTGACCTGCTGGGCTCAAGCGATCCTTCCACTTCAGCCTTCCAAATAGCTGGAACTACAGGTGCACGCTACCATGCCTGGCTAATTTTTTGATTTACTGTAGAGATGAGGTCTCGCCAAGTTGCCTGGGCTTGTCTTGAACCCACAGGCTCAGGCAAGTCACTTAACTCGGCCTCCCAAAGTGCTGGGATCACAGGTGGAGTCACCGAGCCCAGTCTAACCCACTTCTTAATCTGCCCTTGTTCACTTCTCCATCCGCATCCCTCACCAGTCTCCATTCACTTTGTCACATAACATGTTGGCAATTTTCCCAAGCCCCTTCCTTTTTTGAGTCTTTGTGAATGCCCCATGTGTCTCTTTTGGTCAGTGATGCTCTTCCCAGTCCTTCTGCTTCTCTCTCCAGCCCTTCGGTTATAGTTAAATGAATTTTCTGGGTCCACGTGGAATGTCCGTGTCATATCTTCCAACTCTCATTTCATATCTCCTCTCATATCTTGTATCAGATACCACTGTAATTGTCCTTTTATATCTATTTCCTTAGTCACTAGACTTCAAATCTCCTGAGATAAAGGATTAGGTGTTATTTATTATTCTATCTCAGGGGACCAGTATATTGCCTGTATCTAAATATGTAACTGAAAGAGAAAAAAAGAAATTGACTAAACTAGAGATTATTTAGAAAGTATTCATCCATGTGAATTTTAAAACATTAGTAACAAAAGCTACTATTTCCATATGCAATTAGACAAAGTACATTATCTACACTGTATTAATTAATCCTTATTATAACTCTAGAAGATAGGCATGTTAGCCCCATCTCACAGTCAAAAAAACTGATCCTCAGAGACCCTGGCAGCCTAATGCCAAAACAATATTCCTTAACCATTACACTCTTTGCTATACTGTTAAGTTTCAATTGTATGCCTGTTCTGTGATATAAACTAAATGAAGACGCATTAAGAATTGCAGATAGCATTCCTCCCTTCTGGAAGCTTCTAGTTTAAAGGAAAACAAACTACTAACACATACAATGTCAAGGATGTGGAAATGCCAGGAACTGTCATACACCACTAAGGGGAACATAAAATGGTGTAGCCACTTTGGAAGAGAACTTGACTGTAAATTAAACATAGAGTTACCATATGACCCAGAAATTTTACTCTAACCTCTCTAACCAATGTAAATAAAGACCTATGTCCACACAAAGATTTACACAGAATTGTTCATAACAACATATTTTATGAAAGCCAAAAGTGGAAATAATTTAAATGTCCATTAACTGATAGATAAGCAAAATATTTTTTATTCATGCAATGGAATACTATTTGGCAACAAAAAGAAACAAAATACTAATGCACGCTACCACATGGATAAACCTCTAAAAACTATGATAAGTAAAAGAAGTCAGACATAAAAGACCACATATTACATGATTCTATTCACATATAATGTCCAGAGAGGCAAGTTGATAGAGAGAGAAAGTAGAAAAGTGGCTTCCTGGGACTAGGAGTGGGAAGGGTGAATTAAAACTGTAAAGGGGCTCAAGGGATTTATTGGGGTAATGGAAAATCTCTAAAATTAGATCATGGTGCTAGTTGCATAACAGAAAATTTACTAAAAATCATTCAATTGCATACTTAAAATGGGTGAATTTTATAGTATGTAAATACAGAGGGTGCCAAAAAAATTATACACATTTTAAGAAAGGAAAAAACTGTTTTAAAATTGTAATACTCAATATGAACCGATAACAAAAGATTAATACAAGTTACATTTAACTTCTGCAATTACAACAGGTGCTCAAAGTGGTTCCCATCAGTGTCTAGACACTTCTGATTACTACTACTACTTGAGCAACATTGACCCAAGTGTCTACTTGTATTGCTGCGCATGCCATTTCAATTTCTTCTGAAGTACCACCAGTGTTGCCAGTTCTCTACAGTAAGCCACATCCTGTAAGGACCCCATAGGTAGAAGTCAAAGGATGTTAAGTCAAACACCACTTCAAAATAGTCCTGTGCTCCTCAAACAACAACTGTGCCTCCACTGTTTTCTTCGACAGTCCTGCCTGTCACGTGGCGATGCTAGCATTCATTTGACTAATGCCATCTTTTGAGAGAATGTCGTACTACCTATTGCTACTGTAATTCAACTTCAGATAGTAATAAGATGCTTTAAGAGATAACATCTCTTAAAATGTGCATACTTTTTTGTGTATACATTTTTTTGGTACCCTGGCATCACCTTAACAAAGCTTTTTTTTTGTTTGTTTTATTTTGTTTTGTTTTTAACAACAGACATGAAATTATGTTCACAGGAAAAAGCAATCCATTTCAGGAGACATGGCATGAAGTGCTCTGGAATTCCCGAAAATCCACAAAGAGAATGTTCAGAGGTGTGCTGGGGGTAAAGAAGTAATAGGCTAGAGTGGGAAGAAATAAGAGATGACTCTTATTTGTCTACACTCTGTGTGGAGTTACTAAAGGACCATGCTGTCAATGCTCTGTTTCCATCAAAGACCAACTTGATGAAGGGTATCCACAGCGAAGCAAGGCAGAGCTGAATTAGACATAGGAAATATTTTGTGATCAAGGCAATTAAGTTGTGACAGGCTATACAGGCAGTTACTGGACTCCTTTTCTAGGGAGCATAATAGACGGTGACATCGTGAGTCCTGGATAATTAACACAAAAGCAAGGGAGAGGACCACTGGGCCCCTTGGTGTCTAGGTTACAGCTTCTGATCCTGGCATTTGCTATGTAATCTCAACTTCATTCATGCTTTCTTTCTTTTGCCACTGATATTGACATATAGCTTTTATTTTCTTCTTATTGTTCTTCCCAAATTACCATAAAGCTAAAGCTCATATATTAATTACGTGTGTGTGTGTTGTGTGTGTATGTGTGTTTGATAGAGAGACAGAAAGCAGAATATATAAGACATATGTAACTGTCAAATTGCTTTTATACCTCAGTGGGTCAAGCCTAGGATTTCTCAATTTTGTTTTATAATATCACTTAATGTTGCATTTAATGATTTACAGATTCAAAGCTATCATATTTGTTTTTTGTTTTTTTTTTTGAGTTGGAGTCTCACTTCGTCACCCAGGCTGAAGTGCAGTAGCATGCTCACGGCCAACCCCACGTCAACCTGCTGAGCTCAGGCGATCCTTCCGCCTCAGCCTTCCAAGTAGTCAGAACTATAGATGCATGCTACCATGCCCAGATAATTTTTTGGTTTATTGTAGAGATGAGGTCTTGCCAAGTTGCCCAGGCTATTCTTGAATTCATGGGCTCTGGCAGTCCCCTCACCTAGGCCTCCTAAAGGTCTGGGATTACAAGCTTGAGCTGTGGTGTCCAGCCTGCAAAGCTATCATATTTGAAACATTCCCTAATTCCTGGTTGTCAATAGTAATGTATGAATAGGTATCCTTTGCTGTGTATTTTTCCTGGAGGTGAGTAAATCAAAGAAGAGAGGATTACCTTCCCCCAGCACACACACAGAGGAAATACGTCTAACTTCCTTTATTACCAAATTGCCTAGTTTCTACTTGTCCTTTAGGTGTTAGCTGTCGATTTCTTTGGGAAACTTTCCTTGATTCTCCTCAATCCTCTAGAAACAATCTTTCCTTAGTAACAGTAGAACACACACACACATACACACACACAAAGGATTCTGATATATTGGCTAAGAATATGAGCTTTGGAGTCAGATTGCCTGGGTTAGGATGCTGGCTTGATTACCTACTTCCTAGTACCCTTTTAAGTCTCATGCTCTGTGTATGAACACTTTTAGGTAATCAAGATCATTATAACTTCTAAATTTTAAATGAGATAATCAATGCATATCAGTCAAACCAGGCTAGGATATACTATGGTAACAAATAACACCAATCTCAGTGACTCTGGTGAGCAAAGATTGATTTTTCATCCAAGCTACAATCTGAGAGTTAACAGGGTAGCCACTCAGGGACACAGGATGACAAAGCAGCCACTGTTTTAAACACTTTGTTGCTCTCTATTTCTTTGGGCACATGTAGGAATTTATTTCACCCACACATGATTGGTTTGGCCAATGAAATGTGAGCAATTTGCAGTTAATTCGGAGCAGATGTTTTAAAAGCCACTGCATATATGACCACGTTCTCCTATTATTTTCCTTTGTCCAGATTGCAAGCTTCTGGTAGGCAGGGTCAGAATTGCGTCTTTGTTTTTATCCCAATTGCCTGTCATAATCCCTGACTCAGAGAAGACAGATGGTGAATTTTGAATTACTAGATGAAAAGTCTCTGTTAGCCAAAAAGAATCCACAATTACAGCTCCCACATGGAGTCAAGTCTGGTTTGAAGTCAACAAACCATGGATACTACTTATGTAGACCAAATATTGTGCTTGCTGGCCATCCAAGAAAACAGATCAGCATGGGGATGGTTACATACTCCTAGACATTAATGGATTCCCTTAAAGAATGTTTGTGAGGAAATATAAGCACACCCCATTACATAAAGAATATAGCACTCAGGTTATAACACTTGGGTTTGACCTCTCTTCTAGCTGTTGATGCAAACATGGACACACTCAGCCTCTTTGAATCTGTTTCCTCCTACCCATAATGGGTAATTGGAGCTTTCTACTTTAAAGACAGTCCTATTTTATGATACACAGGAATGGGACAACAACTAGTTCCAGCTGTCATTTGGAACTGGTGCCTACAGCAGCTTAGAGAGGCTATGATTAGGGCATCTCATGAATTGCAGTTTTGCTGAAGACATTCTTGCAAAAACTCCTACAAGTCACTCCAAATGTGCAGCTAGACTCAGAAAGAATTTAGGCATAAAAACCAGCACCAGCACATTGTTCTGAAATAGAAACTTGTAAGCAACCTTTAAAAAGAGACATTGGTGGGGAATTTATCGATTGTTTGAAGGGAAGAAAATGAGAGATGGATAATACAGTGAGAGTTGCTCCATTCCCCGTCCTAGGTGAAAAATGTGAGCTTATAAATCCTGAACTATTGTTGATAAAGGAGGGGACTCATTTATCTTAAGAAGACATATAAAAGAAAATAAGTGAAATATGATTAGGCCTATGCTAAGTGTTCAGATTAAATTCCTACCGTGGCAATCCCTGCTGCCGAGTGAGCGCATCCTACCAGTAAAGACCGATTAAGATGCTGGCCTGAGTGATATTAAAAATTCACGCTGTGAAAATCCCTCCCAAAATAGATTCTTTCACTGGGGTATACACCTCAAGGGAGCCGTGTGTCCTGTCATCTCTCTGTTTTCATTAGGAAAAGTTGTCAGTTGTACATGACAGTGTCTTTTATGAGACTTCAAGTTACAGCTTCAAAGGACCCAGGGCCTTTTTGATACTTGTGAGAAAGGTTTCCAGGGATAAATTCAGAAATATAAAAGCAAGTATGTGTAGTCCTGGCATTAGCCTGTCTTACCTATTAATTTGGCTCTCCCTTCAAGTTTTGATGTCCAAATTGGCCTTCCAAAAGATGGCATCGCATATATTGCCAGTCATTCAGATGTGTCATCAATGTCCACAATTACATTCAGTCTTAAACTAAAGAGAAGCAGCAGTTGTCCAGAGGAGATGTCTACAGCTGCATCTTTTTCTTGTATCCTAGGCACTAATATTCGTCCCACATTTCATGCACATGTTCTCAAAACAGAACAACTGAGTATTGCATGGGGAATCACTGAATTCTTGGAGAATCCTGACTGTTCAGTGAACAAAGACATGACTTCCTTTCTTCCTCCCTCCTCCCTTCCCCCAGAGCATCGGGCAACTGGAGTTCTGAAGGACTTTCAAGAAAAACGAGAGAGTGGGAAGAATACGACGAGAGTGGAAGAGACAGTAGGGCACACCTCAGATTGAAGGTCCAAAAAGCTGTCTCTAAGAAGAAACCCAAATTAAGTGAGGGAGCCAGCCATGGAGAGATCCAGGTAAAGGAAGGATGAATTTGGTACATTTGAGGGATGTCAAGAATGCCAATTGCCAATATGGCCAGAATAAAGTCACACTACCTCTGTGCAAGGCAAGGAGGAAAAGGAGATGCATTTAAAGAGGTGTCAAGGGACCAGGATCAATAGAGCATCTTGGAGAAGATGGAACCAAAGAGTTTGCATTTTTATACTTTGTGTGACCAGACACCAGTGGAATGTGTTAAGCAAGGGAGTGATGGAAGCTGTTTACATTTGTATTTATTTATGTATTATTATCTAACACGGTACTGTTGGTTACAAAGAAAAGTCATAACACCTATTTTTATGTATAGCATTGGCATTCATAAGCCTTTTAGTGACCTTCCAGGGCATTCAAATACAACAAACAAATAGTACATTATGCTTCATATATTTTAATTTAAATCCCAAGACTTCCATCAAAGTATGGAACCACACTCGAATGAATTCTACTGCAGAATTAAGTCTAAAATAACTTTCTAATGAAGAACTTGCTGATAATAGATTCTGTGATTTTATTCAACTTAAATAATTTTTGTATGTACTTCCTGTTTTCTTTGCTAGACAAATCCATAGACACAAAGGTCTAGACTACAGGTTTTGGAATCAGAATGGTCTAGACCATAGGATAGGTTTTGCCTGACTGTTCTGGCTAGGACTTCCATTAGTATGTTGAATAAGAATGGTGAATATGGGCATCCTTGTCTTACTCCAGCTCTTAGAGGAAAGGTTTTTACCTTTTCCCCATCCAGTATGATCTTAGCTGTGGGTCTGTCATTATGGTCTTTATTGTGAAGTATGTTTTTTCTATGCCTTGCTTCTTTTGCCAAGACAAATCCACAGGCACAGTGGTCTAGATTATAAGTTTTGGAATCTAAAAAAATCAAACCACAGATATGAAGCTTAGAGCCCTCACAAGAAAAAAAAAAAAAAAGATTTTTGAGTCCAGGTTTTATCGTTTACTAGAACCTTTCCTGGACATTTTTTCAACTGTAAAATGGTAACCATAGTATCTCTCTTGGAAGACTGTGGATGCGTGTACATTTGATCTGCTAGGCATGGTATTGGCACACTGTAAAATGCCCAACAGCACCCTGTACTGAACCATCTGGGTTCCAGCTCCCACATCTATTTCCTTCTTGCTTTTTTTTTTTTTTTTTCTGAGTACCTTCTCTGATCTCCCCATGGCAATTCACTCTGCCACATACAACTGAGCACTTACTTGATTTGATATTCTCTGAGAGGCTGGTGTAAGAGGAAAAGAAAAGAGGACCAATACTGGAGCTACCAATATCAAGAGGATGTGGAAGGAGGGAGGTGAGGTATAGGTATAAAAATGTGGAAAGGAGTGTGCCAGGAAATTTGTCTTAGACATTTAGTAGGAGAGGGGGAAAGAATTAGAACTCACCCAATATCACAAAGCTAGTTACACGGAAGAAAAGAAAAGGAAAACAGAAGAGATGTTTTGGATTTGCCAAAATTGAAGCTTCTTTCCTCCATGGGCAAGAGGGTACTTTCACCATCTTAACTGGAAATAAACAAATATTCAATACTGAGATACCAAACCTGATTAAAGAAATTTAGTTTGTGCCTTTTTTCCTTTTAATCACCAAGCTGAGTCTTACTCACACTCCTCCCACCATCCAATGCATTCCTTAAAAAGGGAATTACTGAGCAGTTCCAGGAACCTAGGGTAATTCTGTGGGCAAGAAAGGCAGACAACCAGACAACAATGGACATTTTAAAAATGTATAGTGAACCCAATCATAAGCATTTTTTTGGTATGGTTACTCTTATGTATCAATTTGACTAGGCAAAGGGGTGTCAAAATATCTGGTTAAATATTATCTTGAGTTAGGTGGAATACCACATGTACAATCCTCAAGTGATCCATTGTACAGCATGACTATAGTTAACAACAATGTACTACATGCTTCAAAATGGCTAAACTAATAGATTTTAGGTGTTATCACCACATACACACAAAAATAAGTATCTGAGGTAATACATATGTTACTTAGCTTGATTTAGCCATTCTACAACACATAAATATACATCAAAAATCACATTGTACACAATAAATAGATACTAGTTTTATTTGACATTTAAAATAAATAAATAAGGCTGGCTCTCCTTGAGTGAGAAAGGATTTTTCCTGCCTTATGACTTGAATTGAAATGTTGACTTCTGCTAGGTCTCAGGCATTTGGACTTGGACTGGAAATACACTACCAGCTCTCCTGGGTCACCAGGTTGTAGATCACAGATTTGGAGTCTCATTAGCCTTCATAATCACATGAATCCTTATAATAAACACACACACACACACGTATTCTATTGATTATGTTTCTCTGGAGAACCCCAACTAATACAGCAATAGAGAAGTTTCTAGAAAGAGAAATGTATCAAAAAAGTGTATCAAAAAACATGATAGTGAATTAAAAGAAACTTTGTAAAAGTATTCATACATTTTATATAATCTCTATATCCACCACATGCCTCTTAAAGATATGCAACCAACCTCTCTCTCGTAGAGAGGCCATAAGACTACCTTAGGCCTTGTGGGGCCACCATTATCACAGCCTGATAGTCAATTCTGCTTCCCATGAGTAAGTATCCTAATTATAGAATTGTATCAGGAGTTCTCAAGCACTAGTCAAAGCTTTTCCTAGGACCCCTCCCAGAATAAGACGGGGTCAGGCTTAAGAGGACAGTCTGACTATATACAAATGAGTCATGCCATAGCTACAAAGAGCTTAGGGTAATCCTGCTTTTTCTAGGAAGGGTCTACCACAGGTACTGACAAATTAATTGCTTATTACAATGAAAACATGTTTGGCATAGTTTGTTAAGAGTTTACAACTACTGTAATTAATGAAAAATTAAAAGTAGGGTGCTCTTTTTAGGTTTGCCACATGCTTATAGAAGGGTCTACAGAAATTTACCTTTTTTTTACATTGAAAAACTCATTGATACATAAGTATACATATTTATGGAATATATGTGATACTTTGAAAATCAGTTGGGTGTAAATATGCAGATTTATTTCTGGGTTCTGTATTCTGTTCCATTGGTCTATTTATCTGTTTTATACCAACATCATGCTGTTTGGGTTACTATGGCTTTGTAGTATATTTTGAGTCAAGTAGTGTGATGCCTCAAACTTTATTTTTTCCATAGTGTATTTTGAGTTGAGTAATGTGATGTCTTGAGCCTTATTCTTTTTGTTGATTTAGCTATTCAGGGTATTTTGTGGTTTCATACAAATTTTAAGACTGCTTTTTGTATTTTTGTGATGAATGTCATTGGTATTCTGATAGAGATTACATTAAATCTGCAAATTACTTTGAGCAGTATAGTCATTTCAACAACACTATTTCTTCCAATCCATGAGCATGGGATGTTTATCCATTTGCTTGTGTCCTCTTCAGTTTCTTTTATCATGGTTTGTAGTTTTTCTCATAAAGATCATTCACCTTCTTGGTTAAGTTTATTTTTAGGTTTTTTTCTTTTTTACATATCTATCATAAATTGAATTGCTTTCTTGATTTTTTTTTTAGTTAGATTCTTATTGGTATACAGAAAGACTTCTAATTTTTATATGTTGATTTTTGTATCCTACAACTTCGCTGAATTCATTTATCAGTCCTAAGAGTTTTTGGTGGAATTTTTAGGTTTGTCTAGATATAAGATCATGTCATCTAAAAAGAAGCTTAATTTGACTTTCTCTTTTCCCATTTGGATGTCTTTTATTTCTTTCTCTTGACTAACGGCTCTGACTGGGACCTTCAGTACCATGTTGAACAAGAGTAGTGAAAGTAGGCATCCTTGTCTTGTTCTAATTCTTGGAGGAAAGGCTTCCAGATTTGCCACATTTGGCATGATGTAAGCTGTGAGTTTGTCATATATGGCCTTTATTATGTTGAGGAATGCTCCTTCTATGCCTAATTTGTTGAGAGTTTTTATTATGAAGAGACATTGAATTTTATTAAATGCTTTTTATACATGTATTGAGATGATTATATAGCTTTTGTCCTTTATTCTGTTGAAGTGATGTATTACATTTGATGATTATATAGCTTTTGTCCTTTATTCTGTTGAAGTGATGTATTACATTTATTGATTTATGTGTATTGAACCATCCCTGCATCCCTGGGATAACTCTCACTTGATTATTTGTATTATCTTTTTGGATGTGTTGTTGGATTTCATTTGCTAGCATTTTGTTGAAGATATTTTAGTCTATGTAAGGAGTCCCCAACCCCTGGACCACAGACCATTAGGAAATAGTCTGTGGCCTGTTAGGAACTGGGTCACACAGCAGGAGGGGAGTGGTGGGTGAACAAGCAAAGCTTCATCTGTATTTACAGCCACCTCCCATTGCTCGCATTACTGCCTGAGATCTGTCTCTTGTCAGATCAGAGTAGCATTAGATTCTCATAGGAGCACAGACCATATTGTGAATTGTGCATGTGAGGGATCTAGGTTGCATGGTCCTTATAAGAATCTAATGCCTGAGAAGGTGGAACTGAGGTGGAGTTGAGGCAGTAATGCTAGCACTAGGGAGCAGCTGCAAATAGTACAGCTTAACATTAGCAGTGACATTTGACTGCACAGAGACCATAAAATACTATTTGCTTGCAGACCAATATTCAAACCCTGTCAGTGAGTGGCAAGTGAACTGATGTACTTCAATTGCATAGCTGCATCTGATGGTAGGCTTTAAGTCAGAATCCGACATTTTAGTCCACATGTGGCCCACCCATTATTTTATTTATCTCTTTTTTTTTAATGGTGAGTTTTTAAATTATGTTGTTATAGGTTATAATGTAATAATAATCAAAATAAAGTACACAATAAATGCTATGCACTTGAATTATCCTGAAACCATTCCCCACCCCCACCCCAGTCTGTGGTAAAATTATCTTCCATGAAACCAATCCTTGATGCCAAAAAGACTGAGGATTCCTGGTCTATATGCATCAGGGATACTGGTCTATAGTTTTATCTTTTTTCTTGTTTCCTCGTCTGGGTACAGAATTAGGGTAATTCTGGCCTCAGAATGAGTTATAAAGAATCCCCTCCTCTTTGATTTTGTGGAACAGTTTAAGAAGAATTGATGTTAGTTCTTTGTAGGTTTGGTAGGATTTAACAGTAAATTCATCCGGTCCTAGACTTTTCTCTGTTGGGAGACCTTTTATTACTGATTCAATCTTGCTACTCATTATTGATCTGTTCAGGTTTTCTATTTCTTCTTGGTTCAATTTTGGTTGGGAGTATGTGCAAAGGAATGTATCTATTTCCTCTAGATTTTCCAATTTGTTAGAGTATAGTTGTCCATAATACTGTAGTCTCTACTTATCCTTTGCATTCTTGTCATAACAGTTGTAAAGTCTCTTTTTTTGCTTCTGATTTTATTTATTTGGATGTTTTATTTTTTTCTTCTTCATCTAGCTAGTGCTTTATTGATTTTTTTATCTTGAAAAAAATCAACTTTTTGTTTTATTGATTCTTTGTAATATTTTTAGTCTCTATTTTGTTTAGTTATCCTCTGAGCTTCCTTCTTTCCTCCTACTAATTTTGGGTTTGTTTTGTTTCTGCTTTTTTAGTTTTTTTGGTTTGTCATTAGATTATTTATTCGAAATCTTTACACATTTTTGATGGAGGCACTTATTGTTATAAAATTTCCTCTTCACATTACTTTTGCTATATCGCCTATGTTTGAGTATGCTGTGTTTCCATTTTCATTTGTTTCAAGAAATTTTTTTATTTTCTTCTTAATTTCATTAACCAATGGTCATTCAAGAGCATTTGTGTATTTTCCATGTATTTGAACAGTCTCCAAAGTTCCTGTTGTTATTAATTTCTAGGTGACTTTACCATTTTGGTCCAGAAGATACTTGATATAAGCTCAATTTAAAAAAAAATTATTGAGAATTGTTTTGTGACCTAACATATGGTCTATTCTGGAGAATGTCCCATATGCAGTTGATAAAAATGTATGCTCTCTAGCTGTTGAATGAAATGTTCTGTAAACATAAGTTTATTTGGTCTAAAGTATCATATAAATCTGATGTCTCTGCTGACTTTTTGTGTAGATGATCTACTCAACGCTGAGGAATGGGTAACTATGGTTGTACAGAAGTCAATCTCTTTCTTTAGATCTAATAATATTTGCTTTATATACATAGGTGCTCTAGTACTGCGTGCTTAAATATTTAGAATTATTCTATCCTCTTGCTGGATTGATCTCCTTATAAGTATATAATAGCCTTGTCTCTTTTTACAGTTTTTAACTTAAAGTCTGTTTTATCTGATAGAAGTGTAGCTACTCCTTACCTTTAGTTTCCATTTGCATGAAATGTCTCTTTCCATCCCTTTACTTGCAATATATAGGTGAATCGAGTTTCTTGTAAACAGCATATAATTTGGTCGTGTTTTTTTTAATCCATTCAACCAGTCTACATGTTTTAAGTGGAAAGTTTAATTTCTTTATATTAAAGGTTATTACTGATAGAGATAACTCATTCCAGTCTCTTTGTTAACTGTTTTCTGGTTGTCTTGTATACCATTTGTTCCTTTCTTCCTCTCTTGTTTTTGTGTTTTCTGTAGTGGCAATGCTTGACTTTTTTCACTTTCTGATTTGTGTATCTATCAGTAAGTTTTATATTTCTTTGCGTTTTTTGTTTTTTGTTTTTTTTTGAGTTAGAATCTCATTCTGTTGCCCAGGCTGGAGTGCAGTGGCACACTCATGGCCACGCCAGCTTCGACCTGCTGGGCTCAATCTATCCTTCTGCCTCAGTCTTCCAAGTAGCCAGAACTACAGGCGCATGCTACCCTGTCCGACTATTTAATTTATTTATTTATTGTAGAGATGAGATCTTGCCAAGTTGCCCAGTCTGGTCATGAACCCACGGGCTCAGGCAATCCACTTGCCTTGGCCTCCCAAAGTGCTGGGATTATAGGCTGAGCCACTTCTTTGAGTTTTCATGACATCATCCTATTACTTCTAGGTGGAGAACTCCCTTCAGCACTTCTTGTGGGACTGGTCCAGTGGCAAAGGATTTCCTCAGCTTTTGCTTTTCTGGGAAAGATTTTATTTTTTGTTTTTGAAAGATAGCTTTTGCTGGGTATAGTATTCTTACCTGGAAGTTTTTATTTCTTTCTGTACTTTGAATATATCATCCCATTCTCTCCTGACTTGCAAATTTTCCACAGAGAAATCTGCTGTTAGTTTGATGGAAAATTCCAATATATGTGGCTTTTCTCTTCTGTTTTTAGATTTCCCTTTGTCTTTATCTTTTGACAGATTGACTATAATATTTGTTAGAGATGTTCAAACCCCTGCTGGGTTGAATGTATTGGGGGTTTTTGATCTTCTTATATCTGGGTGTCTATATCTTTTGGAAGGATTGAGAAGCTTTCAGGTATTATTTGATTAAACAGGTTTTCTATAAGCCTTTGTCTAGCTCCTTTGGGAACTCCCCAAATTCTAATATTTATAGTGTCCCATATGTCACATAGACTTTCTTCACTCTTTTTTACTCTTTTCTTTTTCTGTTCTGTCTGATGGGCCTATTTCAAAAGACTTGTCTTAAAGTTCAAAAATACTTCTGTTTGTTTTAGTCTATTGTTAAAGCTTTCAATTACATTTTTATTTTCATTCATTTATTTAATCAGTTCCAGAGTTTGTTTGTTTTCTTAATAATAGCTATCTATTTGTTGAATTTCTTGTTTAGATTATGAATTGTTTTTCTGAATTATTTGTATTGTTTGTCTCTATTCTATTGTATCTCAGTGAGTTTAATATCAATTATTTTGATATTTTTTTTTAGGGATCCCATATGGGATCTGGTACTGAAGAATTATTGTATTCCTTTGGAGGTGCCATATTTCTTTGCTTTGTCATGTTTCTTGAACTTATGTTGATATCTGTATATCTAGTATAAGAGTCACTTCTCCCTGTTTTATGGCTTGGGTTTTCAGAGGGAAATATATATTTTTTCTATATATGTACATATAGTGTTGGTTGAGTAGGGTACTTTGGCTTTGATTCTGGGTGGGTGTAGTAGTGTAGTCTCTGAATACTTCTTTAGTAATAACCAGCATCAATGATGTCGGTGAGTTCTTCAGTGGGTTTGGCTGCAGCTGCTAGTGAAGGCTGTGGTGAGGCTTTGTTGGGAACAAAGATCCCAGATGGGCCAGTCCTTAGGCATTTATTGTCATGGTGACAGGCTGGGCATTCCAATCCTCAGAAACCCAGGCCATGTATATAGACACCAGTGATAGTGGGTTTGGGTGTGCCTGTCCTTGAGCTTCTAGGTGGCTTTCTTGGGTGTTGACAATGACAGTGGTAGACCTGGAAGCAAGGGGATCTTTGGGCACTGATGAGTCTCATCAGTAATGGAATTAGCAACAGCAGACTACTTCTCAGGTCCCTGAAGGATTCATGCAGGTGTCAGCAGAGGCAGGATTTAGCTGGGAGAACCATCCCCAGGCCCCCAGGTGGGTGGGTAGTGGTAGCTAGCTTGGCAGACCATTCCCTAGACCCTTTAGAAAGCATGCACAGGCAGTAGGAGCAGGCAGGAGGAGCCTCCTCAGACCCTTGGCATGTTCATGTGCCAATGATGGTGGGCAGGGAAGGTCTATCCCTAGGCCCTTGGACAACAGGTACTGGTGGTGGCAGGCAGGACAGCCCTGTCTCAGGTCCCAAAGCAATACACGTGGGCACTGGCTACAGTAGATAGGGCTGGTTGATCTTTTAACTCCTAGATGGTGCACTTAGTCACAGCCAACAGTGGTGAAGGGCAGGACAGATCTGTCCTCAGGTTTCAGAAAAGAACCTGGGAGAGCTGGTCCCCAGCCATGTGCAAGTGCATGATAGTCCTGCTGCTGCAGGTGGCAGGGTGGCTGTCAGTGGTACTAGCATTGGGCGTCTTGGAGGCAGCCTCCCTGGGGCAGCCTGTGTTGTCTATTCCCTGGGGCAGAGGGGACTATGTGCAATAGAGTGCTGCGGTCCAGCTGGTATCATGATACTGCATTCCTCTGGGTTGTCATATGTCAGAGGATGTCAGTGGGGCTCCAGGGACATAGAGATGCAGGGACTCTTGGGCTCTGGGGAAGGATACAGTCTGCTAAAGACTGGGGTCTCAAAATGGCATAGTGCTACAGTTGCTTTGGTCTTGGGAGATGTGTGGGACCCAGCATAAACTCCCTCTCTGGAACCATACTGTTTTTTGTTTGCTTGTTTGTTTGTTTGCTTTAGTTGGAGTTTACTCCCTCGCCCAGGCTGAAGCACAGTGGCACACTCATGGCCACCCCAGCATCAACCTGCTGGGCTCAGGCGATCCTTCCACCTCAGCCTTCCAAGTAGCCAGAACTACAGGCACGCGCTACTACAGCCGGCTCATTTTTTATTTATTGTAGAGATCACCAAGTTGCCCAGGCTGGTCTTGAACCTGCAGGCTCAGGCAATCCATTCGCCTTGGCCTCCCAAAGTGCTGGGATTACAGGTTGAGCCACTGAACTTGGCCAAAGCATACTGGTGCATGGATTCCAGGTAGCTTTCATGTTAATCTCAAGCCTACGAGGGATGAGGGGTTCTCCAATAACTAGGACTACAGGAGTTTACAGCAGGACTGTGAAATGCTGGGGATCTCTCACTTACCCTTTCTCCACCCTGGGGACTTTCTCCTGGCTCTGGGTGGACCCCAGCTGGGCTGACTTCTTTGCTTTCCTCTCATGCCTCAGAATTTCTGTGTCACTTTCCTGCCGAACTTCAGTGTTCTCTCTCTTAGATGCTCTATTTAATATGTGATTATCTACTCGCTCTTTTGGTTCTTCTTTGTGGAGGAGGCAAGTGCTGGGCACATCTACACAGTCATCTTGAAGCTCCCGACTAGTATTTCATTTTTCTACCTTTATTTTACTAACGTCTCTCTCTGTATACTTTGAGTTTAAGGAAGACATCGTTAGCAAGATTCACTCTTTTCTACATCATGTACAACATGAGTATTCCAGAAAGGTTAACAAGCAAAGAGCCTCCCTCTCTTGTACTCAAAACATGGCAGAAAGAGATGCATAAAATTTGTAGAAGGAATCAAATATCCTTCAGTCCCTGCCTAAAAGGTGTGATTGCAGTAACCTTCAGTTAGCTGGAAAAATATGCTTCTCAAGAGTACCTCTGTATCTCAGGAATGCCACATACATGCATTATAGTAACAACTTTTTTTTTTTGAGTCAGAGTCTCACTCTGTTGACCAGGTTGGAGGACAGTGGCATGCTCACGGCCACCTTAGTGTTCACCTGCTGGGCTCGGGTGATCCTTCCACCTCAGTCTTCCAAGTAGCCGGAACTACAGGTATGCGCTACCATGCCCAGCTAATTTTTTTGATATACTGTAGAGATGAGGTCTCACTAAGTTGCCCAGGCTGGTCTTGAACACAATCCTCTTGCCTTGGCCTCCCAAAGTTCTGGGATTATAGGCTTGAGTCACCACACCTGGCCTGTAAAACTCTTTAGGTAAGAGAAAACAAAAAACAAAAAACAACTCATTTCCAAAGGTTACGTGGTGGATACTCCTTATTTTCTTCACTAGCACTTTCCATTTTGACTCCAATCCTATTATTCAGGAGATATGAATTGGCTAGTGGGAACATTTCCAGCAACAATATTTTGGAATTAAAATCTAATTTAACCAAGATGACCCCTGGAAATTACCAAGCTCAGATAAAAGGAAACCCTTCAACATAAATGACCATGTGTTATTCATTCCAAAAGGGTGCGAGGAAAACTCTTCAATCATCTTTTATCACCTGAGCCACCTTTTGCATCGTACCATACCTTCTAATGGGAAAGCTTTTTTAAAAGTATATGTAGTCATGACTGATATATATGTGAGAATGAGACCAGGTCCAGGAAATACAAAAAAGTCATTTCAGAGCATCTGGATAAGAGCGGAGTATGAATAGTCTGAAAACATGCACAGTTTAACAAGCAATTATACAATGAACATGTCAGCTTAGGGAATAACGCCATACTTTCTTCTTTAATGTTAAATTTTAAAATGTCTTTTTTATTTTTTTGCAGAGTAGTTCAGTAGCAGTTTTAGTACTGAAAAGACCCATTATCAAATGCTAAATTTTATTCTTTATTACCTATATGACCTTGGACAAGTCACTTAATACTTTTAGTTTCAGTTTCCTCCTCTATAAAATATGAACAAGCTATCTAGGTGGACGGGAGTGAGCATTTAACAACATATTTAAGTCACCTAGTATAGGACATGACTCTGTGGGTGCTTCATAAATGTTATTTCCCTTACTTTAAAATAGAGAAATAGAGATTTGGCCTTTATATACTATGTCTTTTTAGAAAAAAAAAAAAAAAGATAGCCTTCTGTTAAGGGTAGAGAACTTGGAGGCTAGAATTATTTCCAGTTTTTTCTTTTCTTTTTTTCATGATAATGTCATGAACTGAAGTTATCAGCTCTTTAGTGGATCCAGATAGAAGCCCATAGAGTTATTTCCCTTAGGTCTAGGCCTGACATGTGGGAATCACTGGAGTTTGTTGCTCTGTTTATTAGAAAGACTGGGATGTCAATTTTAGACTAGTGGAAGTACTCACAAAGTTTATTTCTGCTGCTGTAGATTGACCTTCAAATCTCAAAACCTTTAACATCCAGGCTGAGATAGCCATTCTATCTGGTAGCAGGTTAATGACACCTTCACCTGGATTGAGCTCAGTGTATTGAGACTTGTTCTGAGCTCTATTTCAAAGTTGGTTATGTTCGTGGAGATGCCCTAACACCAGCTATTTTACGCAAACTGGCCGAACTGGCAGGTAGAGAAGGGTGAATTCAGTTTAAATGGATAAAGTAATATTTGGCTCTTATTTTGAGGGACACAACAACATACTTGAGTCACAATACTGCATGTGAAAGGAACTCTCAAAAAAGATGAAGAAATGCAGAAAAGAAGAATGAATCTGAGGTTCCCCCATGGTCAACTCCACGTAAATGTAGCTGCTGAATGCCTGAATTTCTCCTCTGTTTGGTTGTCCGTGCCCAAATACGAAAAAGAGGCAACACGTGAACTTGGATGTGCAACACAAGCCAGTAAGCACTCACTGCAAGTACGCCCCTGCATGCGGTGTCAACCACAATTTATATCAATTTTCTCTTCTCAACCTCAGGGTTACTCCCTTCTCCCTCACAGTCAGACATCTGAGATTTGTTGTCTTTTAAAAATGTCACGGTCTGATTCCTGTTAAATAACAAGCCTGTACCTAGAAAAGGAAGGATTCTACCTAAGGCAAATCCATGATCTCTGGGGCTAGGAGGCAAAGCAGGAAGAATGTAACTCCACTCCGGCCATGCTCCCTTTCTTGATGGTCCTCCTCTGCGCACATCAAACAGATCCAACCTCAAAGCCTTTGCCTCAGCAATTTTCTCTGCCTGGAATGCTCTTCGCCAGGCTCTCTTCACAGCTGGTTCCTTGAGTTAATTCAGGTCTTAGCCCAAACACTATTCATGAGGTCTTCGATGACCACTCCATCTGAAGTAACACCCAAACTCCATCTACCTTGTTGCACTTCTTAATACCTAATATCCCACTTTTATTTGCCTGTATGGAGTAGAATGTAGCTCCATGGAGAAAGGGACCGTGTTTTACATATTGCTGGAACAATGTCTGACATACACTAGGAGATTATATATATATATTATATATATAGTTAGTTGGAGTCTCACACTGTGACCCAGGCTGGAGTGCAGTGGCACACTCAAGGCCACCCCAGCGTTGACCTGCTGGGCTCAGGCGTTCCTTCTGCCTCAGCCTTCCAAATAGCAAGAACTACAGGCATGCACTACCACACCCAGCTACATTTTTATTTATTGTAGAGACAAGGTCTTGCCAAGTTGCCCAGGCTGGTCTTGAACCCGTGGGCTCAGGCAATCCACTCACCTCGGCCTCCCAAAATGCTGGGATTACAGGCTGAGCCACCAAGGTGGCCCCTCCCCAATTTTTTTAAAACTAAATTTGTTATTTATGGCCAATAACTAAAGCCAAGTCATTATTCTCATCTATAAATTGAGTATTAATGATTATCTATCATCAAGTTTTACAAGAAAATTATCTACTTTGAAAACTAGATAATTCATAAAATATACTAAAATACTAGCAACTGTTATTATCATCTTTATTACTAAATAGTTCTTATATCAGAGCCCCAGATGGTAATGGATTTTAAAACTTTGGCTGGATTTGTAAACATTTCTTTTTTTCTTTTTTTACATTTATTTATTTATTATAAAGATGTGGCATACAATTCAGGGTTATGTATACAAACATTGATCATGCAGGTATCCTTATTGACGAGGTTTCCACTAACTGTCAGTTCCACCCCCCTTTGCCCTGACAGTTTTCTGCTACTGCCAATTGCTTTCTTATAGCATTATAATTGTTCAAGGTCACCTTATGAGTGAGAACATATGGAACTCAGTTCTTTGTTTCTGTGATAAATCACTGAGTATGATCGACTCCATGTCCATCCAATTTGCTGCAAAGTCCATATATTTTTCCTTCATGGCTGCATAATATTCCATTGTGTATATGTACCACATTTTTTATCCAGTACAGCCTCGATGGGCAACACGGTTGGTTCCATGTTTTTGCTATTGTGAATAGAGCTGCTATAAATACGTGTGCATGTATCTTTTTTGTAGAATGATTTGAGTTCCTCCAGGTATATTCCCTATAGGGGAATTGCTGGGTCATATGGAAGGTCAATTTCTAGTTCCTTCAGAAATTGCCACACTATCTTCCAAAGAGGTTATACTAGTCTTCATTCCCACCAGCAGTGTAGAAGTGTTCCTTTTTCTCTGCAACCTCACTAGCATCTGTTGTTGTTTATTAATGATGGCCATTCTTACAGGGGTTAGGTGATATCTCAGAGTGGTTTTGATTTGCATTTCTCTAATGACGAGTGAAGCTGAGCACTTTTTCATGTGTCTGTTGGCTGCCCGTATACCTTCTTTTGAGAAGTGTCTATCCATGTCTTTTGCCCACTTTTTAAAGGGGCTGTTTGTTTTTTACCTTTCAGCATGTTTGAGTTCCTTGTAGATCCTAGATGTTAGGCCTCAGTCAGATATACAGTTGACAAATATTTTTTCCCATTCTGTGGGCTGTCTGCCTGCTCTCTTGATGGTTTCTTTGGCTTTGCAGAAGCTTGTCAGTTTAATGAGGTCCCACTTATGGCCTGGGCACTTCGGGTTTTGATCAGGAATCGGTTGCCAGTTCCAACTTCCATAAGAGTGTTTCCTGCATTTTCTAAGGTTCTTACAGTTTAAGGTTTTACATTTAGGTCTTTGATCCATTTAGAGTTAATTTTTGTGTATGGTGATTCATTTTTTTTCATTCGTACTGGGGTTAAGTGGTATCTCAACGTGGTGTTCTTTCCTTTTAAAAAACTATTTATTTTTTTGAGTCAAGGTCTCTGTCGTCCAAGCTGGAGTGCAGGGGCATGATCACAGCAGGCACCCTCCTGGGCTCAGGTAATCCTCCTACCTCAGCTTCCTGAAAAGCTGGGACTATAGGTGCACCCACCATGCCTGGCTAATTTTTTCCTTTTAGTTTTTGTAGAGACTAGGTCTCACTTTGTTGCCTAGGCTGGTCTTAAACTCCTGGGCTCAAACATTCCTCTTCTCTTGGCCTCCCAAAGTGCCAAGATTAGTCATGAGCAACCCAACTTTGTGTTTGTTTCTTAATAAGTGTTAAGAACAATACTTGTAGGCGGTGTGAAATATTTTCAACAGTATCATGGCATTGTGTCTTTTCTGGGGATAAAACAAGAAGCAAATTGAGATGGATAATATGCAACTGGCTTTTCATAGTAGCTCATGCTTGTAATCTCAGCTCTTTGTGATGCCAAAGTGAGAGATCACTGGAGGCCAGGAGTTTAGGACCAGACTGGGCAAAATAACAAGATCCCATCTCTGCTAGAAAAACTTTTAAAAATTAGCCTGATGTGGTGGCAGGCACCTGCAGTCCAGCTACTTGTTGAGGTAGGAGAATTACTTAAGCCCAGTAGTTCACGGTTGTTGTGATCTATGATTGCACCTTTGCACTCCAATTTGGGAGGTAGAGCAAGACCTTGTCTAAAAAAATGAGACTGAGTGAGGCATTCATATACCTAGAAAATGGAACATTATTTTACATCAGGGGAATGAACCAGGAGAGCCTCCAGATGAAGATTCAGCCTCCAGCACAAGTGTATGTGTGCGTATATTGACACACAGGCACTTACTTATCCACACAAATGTAGACAGTGCCTGCAGGTATCAGAACTGGAGTTTGACTGTGACAGAATTGGTCATTATGTGTTTCTGTATTGTATGATGTGTCTTCGGGTATTGGCAAGTTGATTTGGATCCCACAAAGGGGCACTTAAGTTATTTAGGACAGCAACAGGGCAAGGATGCTTGAGGAGGGAATACAGGATGACAAATTTCAGGGTCCAAGCTAGCAAGGAGGAGAGGAAGCTTCTGAAAAAGAACATTCCCAGAAGACAAAACTGCCTCATGTAAAGGCCTAAACTAAAGATTAGAGGTTATGGTGATTTAGGAACCAAAGGACAGCTTTCCCCTTCATTCTCTGAAGGTTTGCTGAAAAAGCCACTTGCAAAAGGCAGATACACAGGAGAAAAGGTAGACATTTACTTAACGTATATACATGGGGGCCTACAGAATGAAGATCGAAAGATATAGGAGTTGTCCATCTTTATACTTAGGTTCAACAAGTTATGGACAGCCATGTGGAAAAGATTGGAAGAAAAGACCATGATCTAATGTCAATTGACTGAATGGGGAAACCTAGCAAGACCTTTTTGGCCTCTCTGAGCAGCTTTCCTTCCTTCTGGGTGTGAAGCAGACCCTCTCTGGAATGGCGGTCCTAGTACATACAGTCAAACAAAATAGGTCAGATCATTTTTATAAGGAGAATTTTTACGCAGAAAGGTGGAGGGAAATTTAGAGTCACATTTTTAGGCTTTATGGCTGGCTTCAAGGAAAAGGGTTTCTGGTTTCTATGACCTACTTCGCGGAGACTTTCTAGTTTCAATGAGGAAGAATGGGACTGAGAGACAGGAGGACAGAATAAGGTCAGAGAGAAACTTTTGCTTCTGAGGCCTTCATTTGGGGGTACTGTTTTCTGAGTCCTAACAGGGAGCTACAAGTGCATATGGTATGAAGGGGTGTGAGCTCACACCTATGGTCATATTGATGGCACTGCAGCATAGTTCAGTTATCTGCATTATAATCAGAGATCCTGTACAATAAAGCCATCTCTTTCTCGCGCACACTCTTTCCTCTCTTTCTCTTTCTCAGAAAATACAAATAAGTAAATGAAAATGTTAAAAAGCAAAGCAGGGCTCATTTTGAAAAGGCATTTTGAAATCACGAGGACATCCAGCAACGTTTTCTAGGCTCGAGATTTCTTCTTCCTTTGCCTGGCTATTCTATCTCGTGCAATCACTTAGCACCCTGCTGAACTTGAAAAGTTTAAGCGCACCCTACTTGCTTTGTTTCAAGGCTCCACGCTGTACTTGCTGCAGTTACGGAGATGGTGTTTCCATCCAGAGGCTGCCTTAAAAACAATCTATCAGATGGAGACTTTGAGAAGCTGGGCCTGGAATAATACCTCTACTCTATTTGCTGACATTTCAAGCATTAAATTAATATTCTTCAAGTCGATTCACCAGGCTCCTAGCCTGTAATTGGGATTCAATGCATGCAGTCGATTAGAGTAGAGAGCAGCCGGTCCATGGAGAAAGGTTTTTTCATTTGGCATCCAATCAGGGAAAGCAAACACAATCAGGCAGCGTTTCGGAGGTCGAGAGATACTGCAATTCTAATGACCGAAGCAATAAGAAGAAAGCAAACCCAGAAGAAGGCGTTATAGTCCCTGATACCCTTCCTTCTAGTATATCTCACAATTTCTATCACACTGACCCCAATCTGGCTTTCAATAAATCTTTACCTTTGAAATGCCTCATTGTGGAGTAAACTGGTTAGCACAGAGTGGTGTGGGTGTGTGTAATCAACACACAGAGATGGAAAAAAAGAACAAACAGTGTTCATCTCCATTGGGTATGCATGCTCAAGATGAGAGTTGGTATATTATGAAGTTGACATTTTAGATTATCGCGGAGCTAGAGACTGTTACGATATCTGAGACCACTAATGCCTCTGTTCAAGCTGCATTGATGTTTACACAGTTAAGCTTGCTTGTTGAGGTGGTCTGTAGCTTAATGGATTTTCTTGCATTGATTCTGTAAGACAAAAGCAGGAAAGAGGGAGGACCGTCCTGATAATAGCAACATTTACTCCCAGAAGGGGACTCTCTCAAACAGCTCACAGAACTCTAGCAACAGCAGAGTCCATTCCAGCTTGTTAATACAACCCGCATATAACTTCTTGCTTGTTGAGGTGCAGATTGGTGGTAGATGACCTTGAGGGCATCTTTATTTGTCCAATAACAAAAAGGAAGCTGGCAATGTGGCACTAATTTTGTATTAGAAAAGAAGCCCACTGCCTATGGATGGTTTTCCTTTTGGAAATATTTACGCAAGAACTTCAGAACATCCAGAACTCTGGCTGAGCAAATCCATTCCAACACAAAGGCTTGGTGGCTCCACTGTCAATAATCTATACTAATGCCTTTTCAGACTCCGCATCTTCTCCAGAAACAGACACTAGAGCTTGTGAAACAGGCTGTGTGTCTGGACTTCACCGATTCCCAAGTGCTTGTCACGTGGGGCTAAGAAAGTCAGTCAGATGGGGATACCTTAAACCAAAGAACTAATAACCAAGCTGTCATACTTTTTTCTTTTTTTTTCCTTTATTTTAAAGATGTGGGGTACAATGCAGGGTTAGAGATACTAATGTTCACTATGCAGGTACCCTTGTTGATGATATGTGCCTCTCCCGCCTCAGCATTCTTTTTTTGTTAGAGAAAGTTGGTTCTTCCTAAAAGTCACCCATCTGTGCCTAAGAATTTCCTTTCCTTTAACAAATGGTGCTGGGAAAACTGGTTAACCACATGCAGAAGAAAGAAACTGGAACCCTACCTATCTCCATATACAAAAATTAACTAAAAATGGATCAAGGTCTTAAATGTAAAACCTCAAAATATAAGAATCTTAGAAGAAAACACACAGAACACCCTCCTGGACATTGGTCTGGGCAATAAATTCCACAAAAACAAATACAGCAGACACTAAAATTGACAGGTGGGACCTTATCATACTAAAATGTCTTGCATAGCAAAAGAAACTACCGAGAGAGTAAATAGACTACCCACAGAATGGGAAAAAATATTTGCAAGCTATGCATCCAACAAAGGCCTAACATCCAGGATCTATAAGGAACTCAAACAAATTGACAGGAGAAAAACAAATAACCCCATTAAAAAGTGGGCAAAAAAAAAAAGCGGGCAAAGGACATGAACAGACACTGCTCAAAGGAAGACATTCAGGCAGCCAACAAACACATGAAAAAATGCTCAGCCTCACGAATCATCAGAGACATGCCAATCAAAACTATATTGCGATACCACCTCACACCAGTCAGGGTGGTTATCATTGAAAAGTAAAAAAATAACAGATGTTGGCCAGGCTGTGAAGAAAAGGGAACGCTAGTATAGTACACTATTGGTGTTAATGTAAACTAGTTCAGCCTTTGTGGAAAGCAATCAGGAAATTTCTCAAAGATCTAAAAATTGAGCTACCATTAGACCTAGTAATCCTTTTTCTGAGAATGTACTCAAAAGAACACAAATTGCTCTGCCAAAAAGGCACCTGCATGTGTATGCTTATTGTGGCATTATTCACTATAACAAAAACATGGAACCAACTCAGATGCCCACTGAAAGTGGACTAAAGAAAATGTGGTATGTATACATGATAGAATACTATGCAGTGATAAAGAAGAGCAAAACCATGTTCTTTGCAGCAACGTGGTTGCAGCTGGAGACCATCCTTTTTTTTTTTTTTTTTTTTGAGTTGGAGTCTCACTCTGTCGCCCAGATTGGAGTGCAGTGACCGCTCCCGGCCACCGCAGCCTCCACCTGCCGGGCTCCGGCGATCCTTCCGCCTCAGCCTTCCGAGTAGCTGGAACTACAGGCGCGCGCTACCACGACGGGCTGATTTTTGATTTATTGTAGAGATGAGGTCTCGCAAATTTGCCCAGGCAGGTCTCGAACCCGCGGGCTCGGGCAATCCACTCACCTCAGCCTCCCAAAGCGCGGGATTACAGGCGGAGTCACCGAGCCCGGCTCTGGAGACCATCATTCTAAGGGAATTATCACAGAAACAAAAATTTGAGTGCCGCATGTTCTCACTCATGAGTGGGCACTAAACTTTGGGCACACGGGCATATGGGCACAAGGGTGGGAACAACAGAGACTGGGCACTGCTAAAGGAGAGAAGGATGGAGGGGGGATAACGGATACAAATCACCCGGTGGGTACCATGTCTATTACTAGGAGGGGAGAGGGCTCATTAGAAGCCCAAGCCTCGCCTTCATGCAGTATACTTATATAGCCAATTCTCACACATCCCCCCAATGATTCTAAAATAAAATTGATAAATAAAAAATAAATTTCCAAATTCAATAGCATCTATAGTTGTTTGGCGAACTTAAATAAGGACATGGATTGATGTACTTAGCACTCAGAAGAACACCAACTTAATAGTTATAGTGAAGGGTGAGAGTGAAGCATTGTGCAAAAGGGCATTCCAGAAGGAGAACGGGTGTAAAGTTTGGGGATTCATTTACTTTTCTCTCATTTTATAATGCTCTTAGAGAGATTTATGAAAAAAGAAATAAATGAAACTGTAAAGTTATCGAGAAAGTGTAAAAGGAAGCAAAGAATATACATGATTTGCAAAGCTGAGAGATGTCAAGGAAACATAGAAGTAGAAGACAAAGCCAGATGAAAAGATAGCATATTCTAGAAAAAAAGGCAAAACAACTCATATCAATGGATATGAAACATTTATTTGCATGAATATGAAAACGCAGCCAACTCCCTCATTATTGCTCTTAAGGAGATTTCCATTTCTTAGCATAAAAATAAGTGTCTACAGATACAAAATTTCCACCACAGTGATTGGCTAAGAGGCGCTTCTATAGGAAAAAAACGTCCCCATTCAGCAAGTTGGGCAAAAGCTTGCCCATTCATATTTAAATGCAAGTCTGAGGCTGTTCCTGGAAAGGAAGAATCTCTGCAAAGTAATGTTATGAAGATAATAGAGCCACTTTGTATAGATGTCATTTCTAGTTTACCATCTCCAAGTAGGTTAGGGGTTTAAAAATGGTGTCTAAGGTGTATATTAACATACACACTTTAGCATTTTCACTGATGAGTAATGGTGGAAAGTAAAATATTCAAAGTCACTCACTTTTGGTCTAGAAGCTGGAATTGATGTAAATCTCTTATTTTTTGTGGTAAATTATACATAACACAAAATTTACCATCCTAACCTTGTTTAAGTGTGCAGTTCAGTGCCCTTATGCACATTCACGCCATTATGCAGCCATCGCCACCATCCATCCAGAAATTTTTCATCCTCCCCAACTGAAATTCTGTCCCCACTAAAAAATAACTCCCCAGTCCCCCTTCCTCAGTCCTGGAAACCACTTTTCTACTTTCTGTCTCTACGGATTTGATACTCCAGGAATATCATCTAGGTGGAGCCATGCAAAATTTGTCTTTTTGTGACTGGTCTTATTTCGCCCAGCTTAATGTCCTTAGTTTTATTCATGTTGTAGCACATGTCAGAAGTTCCTTCCTGTTTTGAGCTGAATCATATTCCCTTGTATGAGCACATCACATTTTATTTATATACTCATCCAGCGATGGACAACTGAGTTGCGTCCACCTTTTCATGATTGTGAGTTATGCTGCTATGAATGTAGGTGTACATATAGCTCATTGAGTTTCTGCTTTTAAATTTTTGCGAATCTCTTTAGTTTTTCTAGAATCGGCAGGTAACAGAACATGCTATAACTGCTCATGAAACAGAGCATTGTTTCAGTATTTAATGAAGGATGGCTTAGTATCTCATGAAGCGGGTTCTCAAAACAAGACTCCATGTACTTGGTTTTGAGGGACCCCTGTGCTTAGCAACTGCCAGTGCCTGAGGATGATTGCTGACTAGTTGTTAAATTTTAAAATTTTGTTAAGGCGGTGTCCTCCCTGACTTTCTTGATTTTTATGAGATTTCAGTCTCTTCCCTTCTCTTTTGGTTCCTTTGTGGCAATGATGCATTGAGGAGAAATGTTCAGAAAAATAAATACCCACTCTTCTGCAAAGCAGTTGCTTCTCTGAGCTGACATATTTCCAAGTTCCTTTTTATTTAGGATAAATTTTACCTTAATTTATTTTATTTATTTATTTTGAAATAGGGTACCATTTATTCATTTAACAAGCATTTAGTAGGCATCTACAATGTCCCATATATTGTACTAGACCATAAATATACACAAAAAAGTAAGACAAAAATGCTCACATTCTAGTAAGAAGAAAGTAAGAAAAGTAAGGGGATGAACTAACACTGTAGCAAACCTATTTATTTATTTTTATGTTATCCAAATTTATGTGCTAGTATATGTGATACTAGCACAGCTAAAAGAGTTATGTTTTGTTCATGGTACATTTACTCCTCAAAGACAGACATAGATTACCAAGGTGACTTCTTGAATTAATAGATTTGTGAGAAGTTGAGGAGAAAAAGCAAAATACAGATGAAACTTCAATATTGACTTTGTGCCAAGCATGTTGATCCTACAGCTTTAACTGATATTCTCTTGATTGATCTATGGTATAGTTCTAGGCAGAGTTATTTCTCTGTCTCTCTGTCTCATTTATCTAGCTATCTTTCTATGTATCTATCTATCATCTATTTATCTCTATTTTGTACCTATCATCTATGTATCTTCATCATCAATTCATTTTATCTTTTTATCTATCTCTTACATCTATCATGTGTCTATCATAACGATCATCAATTTGTTATATTTTTCTCGATTATCTATCATCTGCCTATCTTCATCATCATCATAATCTTCTATTTATACTATTTATATCCATTATCTGCCATATATTTTATGTATCTCATCTACCTATTCTATCATCTATGTAAGTATATATCCATCATCTATCATAATGATCATATATCTATCCTACTATATGCTTACGCATCTCATCTATCTATCTTTATCTATATTTTATCTATTATTTATATATCATCTATCTCTACTTTAAGATGTAAAAAGTTCCTTGCCCACTATCATATTCAGAATTCTCTAGTCTTTGATAGCTGAATTAAATCCAGCTGCACTTGTCGCAGGAACATTCTGACAGATAAAGCAATTAAAAAAATATATAAATAATATTATGCCCTCTATTGCTAGCCTATAAAACATCCATGTCCTACTGTTGCATATGAGGCTGTCACTATCAATATATATATTTTCAGTGGTGCTGCTGATGCTTTTTTTCATTCATAGAAATAAATAATTTGTACTTGTCTACTAGCAGTTTCTTCCCTGCCTAGTTATTATTAAAATCACACCTTTTCAGCTGCCTGGCAAAGAGAAATAAGCACAGGATGTGTGTTTCCCATTTAAAGCTCATTATTCTAAGATTGGGCCTCCTTCAATGCCATAAAGAATGAATGGAAAGGAAATAGTAAATTCAGAAGTTATGTGCCTCTTAGAACACACTAGAAGAGAGATGGTGGGAAATTGGTAAGAGGCTCTTTGCCCCATTTTCTCATGTGTATATTTAAGTGTACATTTGAGTGAATAAATGATCCCTGTGCACAAAAGACGTACCCAAATTGCTTATTGGAATAGATGAAGGCAAAATTGTCTATGAACTCTCAAACTTCAGGACAGGAACTAACAATTGCATTTTCTATAGTAGAGTATAAAGTAAGGCATTTCTCATTAATTTTTAACATCTAATTTTCCTAATAACCTAGTAAAGTTATTTTCCCCTATTTTACAGATCAAATACATTCATATTGATGAAACATATTCTCCCTTTTAATGTCTTAGACTTCTCTTGAAATGGTCTGTAGGGAGATGAGGCAAGTAGATAAAAGAAGATAAAATCCCTGACTTTTCCATATCATGATTTTCTCTTATTCATATTTCCTTTGAATTCAATCTCCTTATTGATCTGTTTCACTTGGATAACGGGTATTTTAAAAATTGCCTGTATTATTTTCTTTGGTGTCTTTCATAAGGCATTGACTTGCAGAACCAGAGAAATGAAGGTCTTGTTATATTTTTGTTTATTCCTCTGAGATTCATTCAATCCACATGGGTAACCGTGGTGGGGATTCCAACCCCTAATACAAGCTCAATATTGCTTTTATATGAATTACTAACTGTTGAATTCATCATCACTTCATTTAATCATGTATACATCCAACTTAATTTTGCCTAATAAATTGAAATTGATGGAAATAATTATGACCAGGCAGATGGAAAGTTTTTATTTAGTGTGTGTAGATAGGGAGAGAGTAGTGTTTCCATTAGTGCTGAATAATGGAATTTTAAACTGGCAGCAAGCCCTATTTATAATTAGAAATGAGAATGGTTTCAATTTGTTACTTTAGGAGCATTATCTGGGGCAGGTGTACATTTCCAATACGAGTACTACTAGTACTAATACTACTAGTACTAACAGTATATCTGTTAGCTTAGGCTAAGTTAAGCTTCAATAACAAATGACCTCTCAACTCAGCATCTTACACAAACTTCTTGTTCAAATTCCATGGGAGATAATTTATTTACATACAAAAGTATGAATATAAAAATACTGAGATTCTTTTTTTCTGGTTTTTTTTTTTTTTTGAGTCAGAGTCTCATTCTGTTGCCTGGACCGAAGTGCAGTGGTGTGATTATGGGTCACTGCAGCCTTGAACTCCTGGGCTCAAGCAATTCTCCCACCTCAGCCTCCCAAGTAACTGAGACTACAGGCATGCACCACTATACCCAGCTAATTTTTTTTATTTTCTGTAAAGACAACGTTTCACTATGTTGCCTAGTCTGGTCTTGAACTCCTGGGCTCAAACAATCCTCTCTCCTCAGCCTCCCAAAATGCTGAGATTACATGCATGAGCCACCACACCGGGTTGAAACACTGAGTTTCTTTTGATAAAACCAACCACGAAGTTTATTAGTAATCCTGCGTTAGCTATGCCACCAACCAAACAACCAACCAAACAACCAAACCGATGATAGAAATTCAGCATGCTTTGTAATTGGTCCTGGTAATTTGCAGGCTGCCTTGGCTATTGGTACACACTATGGACATTCTGGTCACTTGTTTTTAGTCATTCTTTAAGTGGTCTTGAGTAGATCTCCTTCCCCCAGGATAAACTGGGTGATTTTTGAGGTTTCCTTTTATCATTATCTACCTTGCCTCCCCCGCTCCACATAGCAAAACTGTTTCATGGATTAATGGTTAACTTCATTATTTTTCTTGCTATCACAAGACATGTTTGATTTTAAGTTGAGGTGCCAAAGTAAAGAATTCACACAAAAAAGTCCTCCTTTTGCTCTAGTGATTCAAATAACATTCACAAATTTCTGTTTTGATTTGGTGGCAGAGACTCAGACCCAGAGGGAGACCTCTCTTGGATTCACATTTACAATTTTATCAAATAATAAGGGATGAATTCATGGCTCTGTAGTCCTTTTTAGCAACACAGAATACAGAGATCTGTGGGTTAAGATCCCTGTTAATTTATCAACTTCAGAGATCATTTATTAGGTTCATGTTCACAGGTGGCCTCTGCACTCAGAGAAGTTACTTCCAGACACATACCTCTGAAGCCCCAGCAGCATGTGACAATTGAGTGATCATGCGTTTGAGTGGATAAATTAAATAATGCATGAATAGTTTCAACAAAGGCAGGGATAAGAGCCAACTGTCAGAAGATGGGAGATGTGGAAATCACTGGAGCTGTTTGCTTAGGTAGGTTCAAGTACAAGAAAGTAAAATCAGTTAACAAGTGAAAGCAGGAATAATAAAATAACAGGATGTCAGGAAGAGAAGGAGAACAGAATCAATTAAAAAACAAATTTGAAAAGTTCTGTTGAACTGGCTTGCTTTTCATATAATGTTGATTTTTAATCCACAGCACTTACAAGAAAATGTCAGACAGGCAAACAGAAATCAGAAAAAAACTAACATGTTTGTTAGATCAAAGAATAATTGTTGAGTTAAATTAAATAATATAGCAGCTTCTGCACATAGTAACCACTCAATTAAACTTTGATATCATAATTCAACAGTAGTGCACCATACCTTGAACCACTGCATGATGGTAGAATTACAGAAGTGCACAAGGAACAAGTACATTGTTTAAAAATTAGGCATGCTATTGAGTGTTTCAGCTTTTTCTGTGACTGTAGCAACTGCTCAATACACCCATTCAGGTTTTCCTTTCCAACATGACAATTTGAGGTTTCAATTGTCTGTAGCTCCCATCCTTAAAGCAGAAATAAAACAGATTTTATTTTGCTCACGGAAACTGCTTTGGCTTTTTTCCTGCAGATTTACCATTTAATCAGGCTCACATTTTTATCACAAATTCTTAGTTTTCACTACCCAGTAGACCTGCAAGATCTGGAGATTTGCCACTTACTAAAAACTCAAGGATTTGGCACTTCTCATTATTAGTGGACAGCATCCTCTTACCCTCTGAGCCATTTCCCTTTTGTTGTATCTCCAGTTTTGAGAATTCTAACACCTGTAAATTTGGTCTCAAAATGAAGCTATTGTTCTGCGTTTCTTTGCCTTTTTGCATAACTAATGTCGTGGAACTGTATTTCTATGGGAAGCCATCTACTCACCTTAGCATCTGCGTTAGTTTGCCAAGGATGCCATAATGAAATACCAGACGCTGGGATGCTTGAACAAAAGGAACTCATTCTCTTATTCTGGAAGGCCAGAAGTCCAAAACTAAGATGTAGGTTCCTTCTTAGGGCTATGAGAGAGAATCTGTTCCATGCCTCTCTCTAGCTTCTGGTGGCCTCAGACATTCTGTGGCTTGCTAAGGACATCCCTTTGTATTTTCACATCCACTTACCTCTATTTGTGTCTGTGTGCAAAGTTTCCTTTTTTCGTGAGAACACCAGTGATATTGTATTAGGGTTGATCCTAATGACCTCATCTTAACTTAATTACCTCTTTAAAGATCCTATCTCCCAATAAGGTCACAGTCTTAGGTACTGAGGCTTAGGATTTCAGTATACGAATTTCAGAAATGCAATTCCACCCAGAATAGTGACTTTAGGAGAAGTGACCTTATAATACCTGCACCCCTATCTGCTGTGGTGATGTATTTTAGGCAGTTTCTCATTCTATCCCACGTCTCTTGTATGTTAGTGATCACAGAGAACAATGTCTTGTCCATTTCTGTGCTTTTTCCTTGACTTTGGTTACCTGGAAGATTAGAAAGAGTCTCTTTGCCCAGCCTCCAGGTGGCAATTGGCATGGGTGTAGAGGGAACCGAGAGCTCTGTGTGCTCTTTCCTTCCTGCTGCCCACACTACATTGTCCCCGGGCTTCTTGAAGTCCTAATGGATTACTTAAGAGATATCTGTCATAACCCCAGTCTCCTCTACCACACCCTTTGAGGTTCTGAACATTCTGACTCATTTCCCACCTTTCTCTTATCGTAAGAGATTTTCTGCCCTTCGGGATTCATATTACTTCTTGGTCAAATCCCCTGTCATGAATTCCTATAATTTTATGTTGCCACGACATCCATTTGGGTATAGGTTGAACTTTATCATAGCAAGTGTAGGCCTCAGTCACCCTTGACACCAGATTCAGTTCTTTGCCTCTTTCTAGCTCCTCAAAGTGGTCAATCCAGATGTCTGCCTTAGAAAGCTGCTTGCTGGTGATCACCCCCATATGGGACAGCTAGATTCAACCTACTTGACTCACCCCACCGATCCCCATACCCTGCCTGGACTTGAGTCAGAACAGACTCCCTCTTAGGGGCCTGTGGGCCACCCCTGTCACCCAAGCATAAAAATCAAGGAAAGCATTGAGTTTCTTTAAGGGATGTTTTAGGAACCTAGTTAGCCCTGAGAAGTAAGTAAGTTACTTGTGGTCTTAGTGTGACTGAAAAAGTGGACACCAGTTTGTTCTATAACAGACTGCCCAGATATACCACCGTGACCATTTCTCAGTCACAGTGTGACTCCATGGAATGCATGCCTGCTTGCTCTAACCCTAACAGTTAGGATTCCTCATGAGAAACCTGCTGGGGTAATGCCTAGGACCTCAATAAATGCCTCAACCCATAGGTCCATTTCTCTATCTTACTTCCTACCCTATGGGAGAGCATTCATGTCTCAGATGATTTCTTTTTCCCATTGGCCCTGCAAGGTATGTTGCCCTCTTTTATCTGGGTCTGTAAGTCATACACTGTTTCTGTTATTTTACATGATAAGTGGCCATCTCTGTGTCTTACCTGACTGACACATCTGAATCTAACTTCTTTTCCAGTCAGAGCTCTCCTAGAGAGTGGCTATCGTGGTAGGAATAAACTGGACATAGGTCCTAC
Source organism: Tarsius wallacei (assembly GCA_963574415.1). Taxonomy (NCBI): domain Eukaryota; kingdom Metazoa; phylum Chordata; class Mammalia; order Primates; family Tarsiidae; genus Tarsius; species Tarsius wallacei. Next base: position 9,669 of record CAUYQG010144119.1, on the reverse strand, counting down.
AAGAGCTATAAGGGCATCTACCAGTATAAACAAGTTTCCTGCAAAAGGGGTATCTGGTCACGGGTTGGACACTTAGGCATAAGCCAAGATAAAGAAGTTTCCTGTGAATTACAACTCCCCTGGAGCCTCATCAGGGCAGGGCAAGAGTTTATAGCCACTGTAGTGAAAGAGACCTCAAGACCAAATTCAAAAACATACAATATCACTGATAGTCCAAAGCTCTTTTCTGAACTTTTATGCTTTTGCAGCAAAAGAAACCTGGCCTCCTCTGAGCTCCTTCCAAGGGGTGACTGACTCCCCAGACGTAGCCTAGATACCTTTGTCTCTTCATGGTTGTTGTCTCTCCTTCCTGCTTAATCAACACTCCCGCCCCCAGCATTGAAACTCATACCCCAGTTCACACCACAGCACTGCCCCAAATTCCTCCTTGGTATAGTCATCCAGTGAAACTGATTTCCTTCTTTCCTTCACCTCAGTCTTTGGAGATTTTAGCTGCTGGTTTACAATCAGCATTTCCAGCAATCACTGCCTGTTAAAATGCTTGATGATTTCCATATTAAAGTAGCTAAGTATACCCCAACCTCAATAGACAATACCATGAAATGTTGGAAGTCCTACTAAAAAACTGATTCCTTTGGTAGACCCAATAATGAATGACTCCCAAAATGTCCACATTTGAATCCCTAGAATTTGTGGCCTTATATGACAAGAGGGACTTTGCTGAGGTGGTTAAATTAAAGACCTTGAAATGGGAGATGATATTGAATTATCTGTGTGGGTCTAATATTATTACAAGGGTTCTTATAAATGATCCAGGGAGGCAAAAGAGTCAGAGTCAGAGGGGTAAGATGCAAAGAAGGAAACAGAGGTCAGAGAAGGGAGAAGATGCTATTCTGTGGCCTTGAGGATCGAAGAAGGGGCCACAAGTCAAGAGTTACAGGCAGCCTCTACAAACTGGAAAAAGCAGACCCTGATTCTCCCATAGAGCCTCCAGATGGACTGCAGCCTGGCTAACACCTTGATTTTAACTCAGGGAGACTGATTTCAGATTTCTGATGTCCAGAACTCACAGACAATAAACCTGTATTGTTTTAAGACTCTAAATGCATTGGTACAGCAATCATAGGGGACTAATAACTCTGCCATGCCCTTGAGATGATAGGGTCAGCATGTGGTAGCCGAAGACGGTCTTTATTTTTGCTATGGGAGCTGCTTCTGGCGTTTGGCCCTACTAATAGTAATAGGTTTTTAAAATAATTTTTATTTTTATAACTTTAAAAAAATGTTTCAAGCCGGGCTCGGTGGCTCAGCCTGTAATCCCGCGCCTTGGGAGGCTGAGGTGAGTGGATTGCCTGAGCCCGCGGTTTCGAGACCCGCCTGGGCAACTTGGTGAGACCTCATCTCTACAATAAATCAAAAAATTAGCTGGTTGTGGTGGCGCGTGCTTGTAGTTCTAGCTACTTGGAAGGCTGAGGCGGAGGGATCGCTGGAGCCCAGCAGGTCGAGGCTGCGGTGGCCGGGAGAGGCCACTGCACTCCAGTCTGGGCGACAGAGTGAGACTCCAACTCAAAAAAAAAAAAAAATGTTTCAGTTGTCTTCCTATACACATAATAATTTTGTAAGAAAAGTGAATGGTATATTCAAAGAAAAATAAGCTCAATAATTTATATATACTCAATAATTTCTATAGAACCATATTTTATTCCAGGCTTAACTTTTAAGAACTATAGTACATCATAAAGATATGGGATTCTCAAATGATTTCCCTATAAAGAACACAGCACTAATATAAAGGAAAAAAGTGAATACAACCAAAAAAAGACTTATAAAGAAATGCTTCTAGCCAAAACTATCACACTAAATGAATTACAAATACTAAGTCAATTATAAATGTCTGCACATTATTCTGCTACTGTACTTTGTTTTAGTTGTCCTTAGAGAGACATGTTTCTTTGAGAAATAAATCATTGACTCATGCTTAATTTTTTTAAAAATTAAAATTTTGATTTTTACAGGCACATAATAGTTGTGCACATTTGCGGGGTACGTGAAATGCTTTGATGCAGGCATGCAATATGTTGTTATCAAATCAGGGTAGTTGGGGTATCCATCACCTCAAACATTTATTATTTTTTGTGATAGGAAATTTCAATCCCACTCTTTTAGTTATCAATAAGGTATACAACAGTTTAGTAATTGTTTAGCATTGGTTTTATCTCCTCTTGTCTAATCAAGGATGCCTTTCCTTTAATTTCCCACTCTTTTCTGCCCAATTCCTTTTTTGTCTTTTCTGCAGTCTGCCTGTGCTATTGCTTATGGGTATGGCACACAGTTAGATAGGAGTAATAAGATCTAGTGTTTGGTAGCACAATAGGGCAGCTATAGTCGGCAACAATTTATTGTATATTTCAAAATAACTAAAAGTGCAAGTGGAGTATTCCTAACACAAAGAAATGATAAAAAGTCGAGGTGATAAATACTCTAGTTATTCTAATATGATGATTACACACTGTATGTTTGTATCAAAATTTTATATGCACCCCATATGTGCGACTATTATATATCCATAATATTTAAAAATTAAAAAAATGCAAAACTGCTATTGTTATCTTCACTGATGGGACTACTTTTCTACCAGGTATACAACAATGGATCTTCCCCTCTCTTTTCATCTCTCAGTTCAACTATTACCTCCTGAGAAAGGTGTCCCCTGGCAAAGCTAAAATGCTCTTTCCTTGAAACTTACCTTTCTTTATAATTCTATAAGTTCCTCAGCTCCCACTTGGCTTAGTATGTATTTTCTTGTTCACATGTTTATATTGTGTCTCCATGCAATAAAGTAGAAATTACATATTCTCAATTCAGATTAGTCCTCCTAATTCAGACTAGTTCTGGCCCGCTACCCATGTTCAATGACTAAATACGTGGAGAGATGAAAATGTTGCAATTTTTTGTCTATCTGCTTGTCTTCCTGCTACATGTATTATTTTCCTTCCATTTTCATTCCATCAATGATTCATTTACATTTTGAATGTGTTTTGTCCTTTAGATTGCTTTCTTGTTTGGTGGTTAACAATGGCCAGGGAAGGTAAGGGATGTGGAGAGCATGAAGAGAGGTTGGCTGATGAATACAAAAATACAAGTAAATAAAATAAATATGACCAAGTTTTTGATAAGTCAGCAGAGTGACTATAGTGAACAATAATCTATTGTATATTTCAAAATAACTGGTAGAAAATAAGTCAAATGTTCCCAGCACAAAACAAATATAAATGTGTAGGGTGATGGATACCCCCAATTACCCTGATTTGATTATTACACAATGTATGAGTACATCACAATATCACAGGTACCCCCAAAATATAAACATCTAGTATATATCAATTTAACAAAAAAGACTTGAAGAGAAGCACATAGGAAAATAAAATGATTCCCTTATCTCAAGTTAGGGTGAACTTCTCAATGGTGGTCTTGGCAGGGTGATGAGTGAGAAAGGAATTTAATAGCGTGAGGAAACGGAGCAGTTATTTAAAGACGTATGCTCTGAGTTTAGCTGGACCTCAGTTTGAAGCTCAGCTTTGTCCCTTGTGAGCTTTTTGTCTTTGGGCCAGTCCTAAATTCCCAAAGATTTTATCCTGAAGTATCTCATGGGGCAAATGATAGTCCTCACTTTGTAGGAATTTGCAAATATTAAATAAATGTATTTCTATAGAACCTTTAGCACAATGCCAGGAATGCTGTAAACACACAGTGATAAGTGCTGGATATTATTTTAGTCATTATTTTTATTATTGTCATTGGTAGAATAGGGTTGAAAAATGAGGTTCTTAGTGCAAGTCCTAGTTCAAATTAAAATATAATTTTTCTCTTTGGTTAGCTGCATCATCTGCATCTTAAGTGACTTTGTTGAGAATGTTTTACGCTTTGCAATCTTATTTATTTTATTTTATTTTATTTATTTATTTTTGAGTTGGAGTCTCACCCTGTCACCCAGACTGGAGTGCAGTAGCCGCTCCTGGCCACTGCAGCCTCGACCTGCTGGGCTCCGGCGATCCTTCCGCCTCAGCCTTCCAAGTAGCTGGAACTACAGGCACGCGCTACCACGCCCGGCTAATTTTTTTTGGATTTATTGTAGAGATGAGGTCTCGCCAAGTTGCCCAGGCGGGTCTCGAACCCGCAGGCTCAGGCAATCCACTCGCCTCAGCCTCCCAAAGCGGGGGATTACAGGTTGAGCCACCGAGCCTGGCTCAATCTTATTTATTTTAAGTCTAAAGATGATTATTCAACATGGTGATGGTGACATATGGTAGCAATGGTGGAGACCTACTGGGACCAGTTTCATGGTTTCATGGGACCAGTTTCATCAAGCGCTCACCACTGCCTTCCACTCCTGTGGGGACCCGGCCATATGTAGGGGAAAGGTCGAGATCTCCTGCACACACCAAGTGTCAGGCAGGGTTTTGGATGCCTATGAGGGTCTGCACTCACCCACATGTACTCCCATGCCCAGGAGAGAGCGTAGCATTAAAGAGTAATTAAAAGTCATCCTAACGGGTGTGACAAGATGCCTGGCTGTGGTTTTGATTTGCATTTCTCTGATGATTAGTGATGTTGAGCACCGTCTTAATCCATTTTTGCATTGCCATAAAGAAATACTTGAGGCATGGCAATTGATAAAGAAAAGAGGTTTATTTGGTTCACGGTTCTGTACGTGAAGCATGGCAGTAGCATCTGCTGATGAGGACTCAGGAAGCTTCTACTCATGGTAGAAGGGGACGGAGGACTGGTGTGTGCATAAATCACATGGTAAGAGATCCATATGTTTTCACTCATAAGCGGATCTTTAACAATTATTATAATACTATAAGAAAGGAATTGGCAAACTGGGAATCCCTAGTGGGAAACTGTCGGGGGGTGGGGAGGGTGGGATTGGCAGTTGAGGGAAACTGCTAGGGCAAGGAAGGGCATACCTCATCAACAAGGGTACCTGCATAATCAACGGTTGTATACCTAACCCTGAATTGAACCCCACATCTTGATAAGAAAAAAAAGAGATGGAGCAAGATATTTCTGTCTGTCTGTCTATCTATCTATCTATCTATCTATCTATCTATCTAAGAAATGGTGGCAGGTTCTTTTTAACCATAAGTTCTTGTAAGAACTAATAGAGTGAGAACTCACTCCCCTCTCCCAAGGAGGGCATTAATCCATTCATGTGGGATCCATTTTTATGACTTAAATACTTCCCTTTAGGCCCCACCCTCAACACTGGGATCAAATTTCAGCATGAGATTTGGAGGGGACAAATAATCCAAAACATAGCAAGCACCTTTTCTTTCACCTGTTGGACATTTATCCTCTTTGGAAAAATGTCTATCCAAGCTGTTTGCCAATTTGTTAATCTGGGGATTTTTTTCTATTGATTTGTATGACTTCCTTTTATATTGTGTATATTAAGTCCTTATCAGACATATGGGTGACAAATATTTTCTCCCATTCTGTAGGCTGCTTTTTCACTTTGTTGATTGTTTCCTTGGCTGTGCAGAAGCTTTTTACATTAATGCAGTGCCACTTGCTTATTTTTGCTTTTGTTGTCTGTGCTTTTAGTGTGATGTCCAAAAAATTATTGCCAAGGTTGATGTTAAGGAGCTAAAAAAAAGAGATGACAAGTATTGGCGAGGATGTGGAGAAAAGGGAACCCTTACCTGTTGTTGGTGGAAATATAGATTGAAGTCAGTACAGAAAACAGCGTGAAATCTCTTCAAAAAATTAAAATAGAACTGCCATCTAACCCTGTGATCCCACTTCTGAGTGTGTCTCTAAGGGAAATGAAGCAATATCTTGAAGAGATACTTGCATTTCCATGTTTATTGCAGCACTATTCACAATAGCCAAGATATGGAAACAATTCATGTGTTCATCAATGGATGAATGGATAAAGAAAATGTGGCCTATTGGCACAATGGTAGACTACTTAGCATTTAAAAAGAAGAAAATACTGTCATTTGCAAAAACATGGATAAACCTGGAATATCTTATGCCAAATAAAATAATGAAATAAGCCAGCCATAGAGACACAAATACTACATGATCTCACTTATATGTAGAATCTTAAAAAGTTGAACTCATAAATATAGAGGGTAGAACAATGGTTATTAGGGTCTGATGGGCAGGTAAAAAGAGGACACACTGGTCAAGAGTTCACAATTTCAGTTAGAGGGTGAACAAGTTCTGAGGATCTGATATACAGCATGGTGGTGATGGATGTGGTAACTAATTTGTGATAATCATTCTACAATACATGTGTATAGCAAATCATTCTGTTGTACACCTTGAATACGTAAATCTTTATGTGTCAAGCATTTTAGGCTAAAAATTTTGTAAAAAGCAGATAAAAACATTGAAGAAAGATCACAGGAAAGGGAAATAGCTCTTTCTTGTTTTTTTTTTTCTTTTTTTTTTCACAAGAGGCCTATATTTTCCTGTTGCCTCACAAATGATGTAGCTGAACCTGCAGACTCCAGTAGGCATGTAAGGGATTCCACACAAAGGCCTTCACTCCTTCTGGATTATAGATAATTGAATCTGACAGTACAGTGAAGTCATAGTAGCTGAAAGCTGTCTCTGCACTTGGGACAGTCTTCAGGTTTGAAAACGTTGGTTGATGATAAAGACTGATGTCCTTTTGTGAAGGCCTCTTTGGAACCTCATTATAGGATTGAAGCAGATTATTCAAGTCCTCTTGAAGATACCTTCACAGAGGCTTCTTTAAGTTGCTTGTGTATAGCTCAAGAAATAGTCTTTAAATCCAAGTGTTTTTGCAAAGAAGAATCAGGAAGGCTTTGGTTTTTGCAACCCTTGCTGTAAAATGCAGGCTCTGTTTTACTAGTTAGTGGGAATTATGTGAGGCTCCATGTAGACTCTCATGAGCAGCGAATGCTTATGCTTCCCTTGACACCTGACTGTTCCCTGACCCAGTTGACACTTGGTAATTGGAAGAGCATGTTTAGTTCCTTTAGAACAGGAAACTCATTGAATACAGTGGCCCAGGCCAACAAAATTAATGGCACTGCAATATTCCATATACTTTTGGCAACAGCTTGTTAATGGCAATATGGAGAATAACAGGCAAATAAATGAGCCTAGCGTGGATGATCTTGAGTTTCGTTGTGTCTTGCAGAGACTCATCGGAACAATATGCATAGAGAATAATTTATGCTGATTCTGATATGAAGACATAATCTGAATCTACTTTCATTCCACAGAGGTATGCCTGTAGCACTCAGATCAGGAACCATTTTGTAACTTCATATTTATGATTGTTTTAGTACATTGCTTCTCCCAAATAGACCATACAGTCTTAAATCCAAACTTTACTACATCCATATAATATACTCCTTGAAGCCTACATAGCATGTTTTGTTGTTTAATGTCAATGCCTAATAAATATTCTTAGGATGTTGAATGGATATTGAATTTAAGGTCAACCATTACGTATAGTTATTCAAAGCACATTACATCACAGATATGTATGTTTAAAAAAATCTTGATAATATATTTGAACTTATTGTGTGTGTATGTGTGTGTGTGTGTGTGTGTGTGTGTGTGTGTTATTGGCTTTTAGTCAATACAATTGTATTGATTCACCATTTTATTTCTGCCACTCCTATGTCATTTTAAGTATTTGTACTACTTCACAAATGCAAAATAAAAATTATCCTCAAGTCTATCCACATATTTTAAGCACAGCATATAAATAATTCTTTATCACTTATTTCTGGATTGACAGAGCCTTTGCACTCTTAATCACTTGAGAGATTGCTGAGTGGCATTACATTAAGATTTTAAATTATTCATATAGGAGAGATTGGAACATAATATTCCATTATTTTGATTGATTATTCATTTTTTATTATTGTTTTGATGACTATATGATCTTTTGTACTTGTAATTCTTACATGTTCAGAGCACATTCTCAATTCCTTGATGGGAACACTAAAATGGAATTTATTGATAAATGACAATCATCTTCCCAATCATGAGAATAATAGAATCACGGACAGTTGTGATTGAATATAAATATGAATTAAGCTGCAGTTACCGACTTTAACCACTAGGTGGAATTATGAACAATTTCAAGAAACCCAACTAGTATTACATTTTAGTAAACATGGTAAGCCTTCTTTCCCCCTAAAATATTTCATAAATAAGAGAGCTATAATGTAGAAAACTTTTTCCTGGAAGCTTTTTATTTTATAGAATTTTCTTATTTCTATAAAACAACAGCGTGCTTAGAGATTTACAAAGTGTCTTGTAACAAACACTTGAAATCCAAAAATACGTATGTGGCCAAAACAGATCATTTTCTTCAAGTTTAGCAACTATTTTGTTCTTTGATTTGGAAAGAAGAAATAGGTGACCAGAAGTTGTGGTATTATGAAAAAATGATTAGATATGGAGATTGGTCCATGTTTTAATTCCAGCTCTCTTACTTACTGGATGAGTGGCTACAGATGGGCCCTTTAATAACTGAATATCCAATATATTACACAGGCTATATTGGGGATCCCCAAGACCACCCCAAGGTTTGGTGATTTTCCAGGAGTACTCACAAGACTCAGCATACAGTCACACTCATGTCCGTAATTTATTATAGCCAAAGAATCTGAAACCAGACCCACAAAGGGAAAAGGGGCATGATTCAAAGTCTGAAGAACACCAGGCACAGATTTCCAAGCGTCCTCTCCCTATGGAGTCAATCTGCGCATGCTTAATCATTCCAGTGATTTGTGACAACTCCTGTGAAACGGTGACCACCAGGGAAACTCACCTGAGCCTAGAAATCGGAGGTTTTTACTGAGTACTGTCCGTGTACACACCCTCTGCCTAACATACTCAAAAAATTATAGATTCTGGGGAGAAAAACAGGTGTTCATCATAATTATATTATTTCTACAAACAGTTTAGACACAGTAAGCCACTCTTTTTTATTGTAAAGATGTAGGGTACAAGTCAGGATTGTAAAGATGCAGGGTACATGTGAAGTTTGGGCCCCCAATTGGTACTCACTTCCCCTGCTTTACGGTTAGGTACCCTAGTGATGTTATGTGTCCCCTTCTCCTTCCCCGGCAGTATCCTGTTACTGCCAATCCCGCTCTTGTAGTGTTGTGATAAATGTTCCGGACCCACTTATTAGTGAGAACATGTAGTATTCAGTTCTTTGTTTCTATAATAGATAACTGAGTATGATGGACTCTAATTCCATCCAAGTTGCTGCAAAGCCCAAAATTTTGTCCTTCTTTATGACTGCATACTATTCCATCGTGTATATGTACCACATTTTCTTTATCCCGTCTGTTGGCTTTTGTTTTATTAATGATGGCCATTCTTACTGGAGTTAGGTGACATCTCAATGTGGTTTTGATTTGCATTTCTCTGATAGTGAGGCTGAGCATTTTTTCATGTGTCTATTGATTGTCTGTCTTCCTTTGAGAAGTGTCTATTCATGTCTTTTGTCCACTTTTTAATTGGGTCGTCTGGAAGGTCAATCTCTAGTTCTTTTGAAAATCACCACACTTTCTGATCAAATCTCCAAGTGCCCATGCCATAAAAGATAAGATAGACATGAGGGACCTCATCAAACTGAAAAACTTCTGCAAAGCAAAAGAA
>CAUYQG010144117.1:0-11724 GCA_963574415.1 Tarsius wallacei | reverse complement strand
CCTCCATGAAGATGCTGAGGGAGGAGGAAGGGGACAAGAAATGGACGGGAAGCAAACGGACCCAGCATTGATCACATGGTGGCTACTGAAGAATCAAGACAGGAAGTGTAGAGAAGGGATTACTGCACGTGCTCACAGGCTAAATTGGCTTTATCATGAATTTGAACTACATCATTAAGCACACTGGTCATATCATAGGCTTTCATCACATGTTTTCTTTTCTTTTCTTTTTTTCTTATAAAGATGTGGGGTAAAATTCAGGGTTTTCCCCAGTAGGTAGTCTGACCTTTCTCTCTTGCTGCTTTTAGGAGTTTTTCTTTTGTGCCTAATTTGTGTAGGTGAATTACTATGTGTCTAGTGGTTTGTCTTCTCATTTGATATCTTATGGGGGTTCTCTGTACCTCTAGTGAAACGGGGAAAGTTTTCTTGGATTACCTCCTGGAATACTTACTCCAAGTTGTTCTCCATTACCCCTTCTTCTAGGATATGGATCAGGTATAGGTTCAGTCTCTTGATATAATCACACATGTTTTTTACAGATTGGGTTAATTCCATGTTCTGGTCTTCAAATTCGGAGATTCTTTCTTCAGCTAGATTAATTCTGCTTTCCATGCTTGTCATCGTGTTATTTATTTCCTGGATGAGGTTTTTTATTGCCAAAATCTCTGTTACAAGTTCTTTCAGCATTACATATTGTCTTTCTTGAGTCTTCTTCACTCTTTCCATCCATTCCCTAATCCCTCTCATTGGAGACTTCCATTGTTTAGGCACCAAGGTCTGATTTTTCAGGAGTTTTCTCTTTGGTACACTTGAAATCGCCTGTGGTCTTCCTTTGGTTTTCCTCATTTGTGACAGATCTCTTGTTTTTCTCTTTATTTCTGTTATTCAGGGTCAGTGGGAGAGGCTTTCCCCTCTAATGTTTGCTCAGTTCTCTATTCTTCCCTGATCTGTGCTATAGATTTGTTCTATTTTGAAATCGTATGGTAGATGGGAAACTTTGCTATCTCTTGTAGTTTTTGAAAGTTGAATAAAGTAGGGAATGGGGCGTTAGGATTCAGAAACTACTTGCAAATTGCAATGTTCACTGGTTGTGCCCTGCCAGGTGCTGAAGTGGTGAGGCGAAGCCCATAGCAGTCTCTCTCCTGCTTCAATGGTGAGGGAGAACCCGGGGTGAAAGTTTCTCCCTGCCGCTTTTTCTATCAAAGGAAAACTTCTGTTGGTTTAAAAAAGAAAAAAAGATGCTCTGCTTCTGTGACTTGGGAAGAGCCAGGGATGAAGCAGAGAAGCTGCAGCACTAGCTGTTTCTCCAGGGGCCTGGTCACCCACTCACGAGCCCCACTTAGAAAGTCTCGTCTAGCATTTTCTTCCCAGGGAGGTTTTGCTAATTAAAAAAAAAAAAAGAAAATTAAATAAAAGAAGAAGAAAATGGTGATCAACTTCTGTATCCAGGGAATCACTAGGGTCCAAGCCCAGCCGCTGTGGCACCAGCTGCTGCACCAGGAGAGCCCTGGCTGTTAGCTCCCTAGCCCTCACTAAATCAGCCACCCACACATCCACTTGCTCACCAGCACGCACACAAAATTTTTCATACTCTCACTCACTCACATGTGGACTCACGTAGTCTGACTGGCTTGGCCATCTTCCTAACTCCTCTAAAAAAATCCATCCCAATTGCATTTTTTTCTGACTGTTTTTCCTGAGGAGTTAGCTGTCAGTCAAATTGCTCCATTGGTGGAGTGTTTTTTTCCTTCCTCTGGCTCCTTTTAAAGTTTTACTTTTGTCTTTTGATTTCGGCAGTTTTACTATAATACACTTAAGTACGAATGTCTTTGATTTACTCTGTTTTGGATTTGTAGTGCATGTAGGATCATAGGGTTTGAAGATAAAGTTCTTTATTAGATTTGGAAATTTTTTAGCCATTATCTTTAAGCACTCCCCTCCACTTCTGCTTTTTCATTCTTTGGGGGAATACCAAGTACAAGTATGGTTACTCTTCTTATCCTACTTTTATTTTTCTTACCATTTTGTCTTGTTTTTCACATTTTTGTTTTCTTGGTTCTTTTGTAAATGTTGTCTTCTGATCTATGTTCCAGTTCACTAACTCACTCTTTACCTATCTCTAACTTGATGGTAAATCATCCTTTAAGTTCTTAATTTTGATTACTATAGTTTATAGCAATCAAATTTTTATTTGGTTATTTTAATCACTCTAAATTATTACTAAAATTATCAAACTCGAAAAAATCTCTTGGCGCATATTCAATATACCAATTTAAAAATCTTTGTCTAATACTTCCTTTATCTGGATACTCTATGGTTTTTATGTATTTGTTTATGTTGATTTGCAATATATTGTCTTGTTTTTGCATGTGTCATTCATTTTGTGGTAGACATCATAAAAATAATATAAATAATTTGAAACTTAGATAATATTTTATCTTGCAATAGAGAAATCAGGTTTTTTTTGGCAGATGACTACAGATACAACAATTTTATTTTTTATTTTTTTATTACAAAGATGTGGGGTAGAATTCAGGGTTAGGTATACAAACAATGATTATGCAGGTTCACTTGTTGATGAAGTATGCCCCACCTTCCCCTAGCAGTTTCCCTTGACTGCCAATTCCACCTCCCTTTCCCTGACAGTTTCCCACTACTTCCAATCACTTTCTTATAGTATTATAGTTGTTCAAGGTCCACTTATGAGTGAGAACATATAGTACTCTGCTCTTTGTTTCTGTGATAGATCACAGTATAATTGACTCCAAATCCATCCTAGTTGCTGCGAAGTCCATATGTTTGTCCTTCTTTATGACTGCGTAATATTCCATTGTGTATATGTACCACATTTTTTTATCCAGTCCAGTTTCGATGGGCAACATGGTTGGTTCCATGTTTTTGCTATCGTGAATAGAGCTGCAAGAAGCATATGTGTACAGGTATCTTTTTTTGTAGAATGAATTGAGTTCCTCCAGGTATATTCCCAATTGGGGAATTGCTGGGTAATATGGAAGGTCAATTTCTAGTTCTTTCAGATACTGCCACACTGTCTTCCAAAGAGGTTGCACTAGTTTTCATTCCCACTAGCAGTGTAGAAGAGCTCCTTTTTCTCTGCATCCTCAACAGCATCTGTTGTTTGTTTTATTAATGATGGCCATTCTTATTGGGGTTAGGTGGCATCTCAATGTGGTTTTGATTTGCATTTCTCTGATTAAGAGTGAGGCTGAGTACTTTTTCATGTGTCTGTTGGCTGCCTGTATATCTTCTTTTGAGAAGTGTCTATTCATGTCTTTTACCCACTTTTTAATGGGGCTGTTTGTTTTTTTCCTTTCAGTGCATTTGAGTTCCTTGTAGATCTTAGATGTTAGGCCTTTCAGATGCAACAATTTTAAACTGCTTTAATACAATTGAAACTTGAGTTTTTTAACCTTGGCAGCAGGATGCACAAGGGCAGGACTTTTTTCCCCCTACTATTGTTATAGGGTGTTAAAAAAAGGAGTGTTTAGCAAGGCTACCTCTTTTATGTTTTTCCTTCTAGTTAGCATCGGGGAGGCTAATAAAAAAAATCTGTGTAAGCTTTTAACCTCTCAGCTATTACTTCAGTAATTGTGAGATTCTGATATTGAAAACGTAATCCCAGACACTGGGCTTAGTACTCTAGGTTTCCTTCTTATAGACAATGAGCGCCATGAAATTTTTATTTTGTTATTTCACTAATATCTTTAATCAGAGTTTTTTCTTTATTACATGTTACCTAGTTTTCAAGGCTTTGACCTGTCTGTTATTACTCACTAAATATTTACTAATAATTATTAATCAATTACATTTTAAATCAAACAGAATTATTGAAAAAAGAGAAAAACTCTTTCAATGCATGGTGTATGTACAGATGCGAGAATATACAATAAGGCTGAAGAAATCCATTTAATCTCTAATTTCAGTTGAAAACTGTTCAAGATTTATTGAGTTTAATAAAAATATATTTATCCACGCAAAGACTGTGATTTTAAATAGCCCAATTCCCAAGTCATTGTTAATAATAATAATAATAATAATGATGGCCCACTTACTTTTTTTTAACTTTTAACATATAGCTTTCTACTTATTCAAAGATATATGCTTTTTCTTCTGCCTAAATTATTTACATGAATTTATGTCATTATTTCCTCAAATTGGTTAATTACTAATTGACCTTCTTGTCTTAATCTCTGGCTATGTCAGTGTCTTCTCACACATTCAGTCATGTAGTCTGGCATATCTATAACAGCTTAGAACATAAAAATACACACTAGAACATAAGAAAACACATTAATAACTAAAGTCAGTACCCTAATAGCCATATTGTCATGGGTTGGGCAGGGTGTATTAAAGAATCATGACTTTCTAATGATTACTTACTGGAAAGGCAGCTGAGAGACTTTCTCAACAAATATCAAGCCATAAAATGAAGGTGAAGTGTTACTTTGGATAAGGGGGGGAATGAACGTGGAGCTTGCATTTACCAATGATAATTAGGTACCAGGAACCTTATACATATTATTTCTTTCAATCTAGTTTCCCTATCCTATAAGAAAGATGGTAATCCATGATTTGCAGATGGCATTCATTCATTTGGTTTTTGGATGAGAAAATGCACGAAGTTAAGAAACTTGACCTAGTGCAATGCAGTTAGGAGAGTCTTAGCTGAGTTTTACAGCATGTCTGATTGACTTCAAGGATTGGGTTCTTGCACTACAGCATATATTTACTTTTTTTAAAAACAGACAAAACAACACCACAGAAATTTTTCCTAATTCATTATTTAATCGTTTGCAGTTACCTCAAGTTTCTCCTTCACACAATGCACCACCTAAGAATTATATTTCCATTTGAGGAACTGACACAAATTTTATTGCTTATTTTTATTTAGTAAATTTTAAACCTTTCTGTAATTAACACTTCACTGTGTTTAGAATTATTAAAATTTATTTATTTTGTAAAGAAATAAAGTCATTATTATTGAATAATGTTTTTAGTTCCAAATGTTGTATCAGTATCAGCATACCATGAACTTTGCTTAATATTTACGTTAAAGATTGCGGTGATAAACACATAAAATGCTGAAATAGTTGAGTTTAAGTCTGCAATTTTTAATTTGTTTTTTTACTCACAAATCTTTTACTTTTCTTCCTATTTATTTTTTTGCCTACTACACTGTCAACTATCAATCATCCTACCATCACTGCACATTTGTAGCTCCTTTCCTTCTAGTTAGTGGGATTCACAAATAGTCTTCTGCTGTTCCACTACTGAGGTAGACAAATCAGGCTTTTCAGATAATCTTGGACGGCAACTCCCAAGACTACCCGCCTACTGTCACCATCATTGGGAAGACACTATGGGAAGAGGAATGAAAACTGAAATAGAAAATATTAGAGCATGAAATGCTGTGAAAAATTAAATCAAACAAAGCGAGAAAAATGTTGATTACCCTTATTTCCTATTTGTGGGGAATATGGAGAATCTGTTGAGCATAGAATCGAAAGGATTGAGGCAGCACAGGCTGGGGGTTAAAAGACCAAGTAGAAATAAGGCAATCCAAAAGTACAAAATGAACCGAGTCAGCAATCAGGATTATAGAAGTGGTAAAGTATTACATAAGAGGAGACATTATGAGTCTTTTCACAGGAAACACAGTGGAAACAAAGAAAGTAGAAAACAGAGGGTTGGGGGAAATGTATAAGCAGGTTGAAGTAAGATGATCTGAATATAACACCTAGTACAGTACCTGATACATCATAGAAAGTTATTATAGAAGAACACACAAGTATGCGCGTTCTTTTTTTTTTATTTTTAATTTTAAAGATGTGGAGCACAATTCAGGGTTGGATATACAAATGTTCATTATGCAGGTGCCCTTGGTGATGAGGTGTACCCCTCCTTCCCCTAGCAGTTTCCCTCAACTGCCAATCCCCCCTTCCCTGGCAGTTTTCCACTTGTGTGCATTCTTGATACCATAAATGTGTCATTTTCAATCTTACCTGCACCCTGAATGATGCTCGACAATTCTTCCATGCCTCTCTTGGTCTCTAAATCTTTATCATTCTCTTGAAACCCCCTACTCCATTCTTGATCTTCAAAATCCTTTTTTTAATGAGGGGAAGATTTTATCCGAAGTACACACAAACATACATGCATGTGTGTACATGCAGACACACACTCCCTCAGCTGGGAGCTTCAACTCTCTCTCTTCTTTTGAGTTGGAGTCTCACTCTGTCACCCAGGCTGGAGTGCAGTGGCATAGTCACGGCCACCCCAATGTCAACCTGCTGGGCTCCGGCGATCCTTCCGCCTCAGCCTTCCTGGCTAATTTTTGATTTATTGTAGAGAGGATGTCCTACCAAGTTGCCTGGTCTGGACTTGAACCCACGGGCTCAGGCAGTCCACTCGCCTCAGCCTCCCAAATTGCTGGGATTACAGACTGAGCCACCGAGCCCGGCCTAACTCTGTTTCTTTTACCTAAAAGTTCATCTAAATCTTCTCTTATCATATTCTCCTCCCCTCTACTTCCTAGAATAAAAAGTATTCTTGCTGACTGGACTCTTGATCTCATTTTTTTACCTCCTTACTTGATATTTTGACTTACCAATTGATGATTTTTTTATTCATTATTGTCAATATTTCCCTCTGTACTAGCTTATTGTCACTAGCCTATAAATATGTTAAAATATCACCTGTATTTAACTATCATCTTATCTTTCATTTTCTCTATTGCCAATTTTCTTGAAAAAGATACACTATGTTCACTGTCATCCATTTGCCACCTCGAATTCATTCCTTCATCTACTCTAATTTGGCAACAATTGTCCCACTGAGTATTTTCTTCCAAGAATCACGATTGAAGTCTAGTCTGTGACTTTAACCAGCACATTCGTTCCACAGCACTCCATCCAAGGCTTTGAAAAAACAAGCACCTTAAACTCCTTTTCTTCCCAGTCTATCTTATTTCATTAAACAAATATTTTTAGTATCACAAACTCGCTAGATTTGTTTTTCTTTTTATAATAGCACTTAACTATGCAAGTACTAAGCTGATGAAAGAAAAGATGGAGAAGAAAGTACAAGACTGTGGGAATTTGGTGGCACCAGCAGTGGGGTTCAGACTGACTAGGAAAGGAAGGAAGAACGGGAAGATACAGAACATTGAAGAATTTGTGTGAAAGGGCTAGAAGGCACGAAACTAACCTTGAAGTGATCAAAGTAAGTTGAGAGATATTTACAAAGACAACTTAGGTAAAGGAGAAGTGTATTATAGGTTTGCACAATTTCAACAAAGCAGTTCTGAGTTATGATAAATTCTAGACTGTAGCCATCAGGGGGTTGGGTGAAGGAAATTAATGTGAAGAGTTCTAGTCTGAAACGTTTAAATGGTTGTGAGACTATGTGATTGGATGTCAACTAAGTAGACCATGAAGACTTCAACCAGTTCAGGAAATTATTTGTCTTCAGTGATGGAGAGAAACAAGAATAAAGAATTGAGCAATCTGGTCCAGATGCCTGCTGAACATGCTAGGGAGGGAAGAACTGGGCAGGAGTTGGGTGACTCCTTACTTATCTTCTTCATTGCCCCTGGCTCATAATAATCCCTTTATTTTAGATTCCTTCTACTTTATCATGTTTGTTATACTATTCTTTTATGTAGGTGATGTGTACAATTGCACCTGTGCACAGAACTCTTTTATTTGCTATTTCTCTCATATATGCTTGCTATTTCATCTCACAAATAGAGTATAGCCTCTTCTTTGGGTGGACATTTTATATATTATGATTAAAAAAGATCTTGAAGTATGTGCCTAGGGCAGTGTCTTGAACTCTATGCTTTTCTTTAATGATTTATTGATTCGTTAATGCAAAACTATATTCTAAGAATTTAATCTAGACTGGGCTCGGTGGCTCAGCCTATAATCCCAGCACTGGGAGGCCGAGGAGAGTGGATTGCCTGAGTCAGGGGGTTTGAAACCAGCCCAGGCAACTTGGTGAGACTTCATCTCTACATTGAAAAAAAAATTAGCCAAGCTTGGTAGTGTGCACCTGTAGTTCTGGCTCCTTGGAAGGCTGAGGTGGAAGGCTCTCCGGAGCCCAGCAGGTCAACACTGGAGTGTGCCACTGCACTCCAGCCTGGGCGACAGAGTGAGACTCCAAATCAATCAATCAATCAATGTTTAATCTAGCACAAGAGTTTAAAATGGTTTATTATTGAGTAGTACTATTTTGATTACTTTGAAAATGTATTTATGATAAGTACTTAAGAATACTGACATCTCCTTTGTTTAACAAATTTATAAATTATTTTTATTAGTGATGCTAATTAAATAAAATATTTATTAGGTAATCTGTTAATTGGTGAATATTGGTACATTTAAATAACTGACAAAAGTTTTTAAGTTTCAAACTCATATATTTTGTCTTCATTTTTCTTAAAAATGCAAAATACAATTATAAAAATATTAAATGCTTATAAATAAAAAAATAAGAATTTGGGGGGATATGATAGGCTTGAACCTTGAGAAGAAAACAGCTGCAAATGCTAGGGGAGGGAGAGTCTAAGGGTATATTCTATTTCTTCTCTGAGACAAAGAGAGAAAAATCTGTTAGCTCAGTGGGAGAAAGTTGTTTTGTACCTTGAAAAAGACTTTGATTTTCCTTTTTATTCATCTTTTATTTGGGAAACAACAGAAAGGCTATACTAGAGGAAATTGTGTAACCAGAGAAAGTCAAGTTTTTAAAGACAGACAAGAAACAGCCAGGTCAGAGCTGGGCCAGAGAACATTTCCAGTAGAGCAAAACACACACACGGAAAATTCTGACCCCTCATTGGGCTGTCCTAGGATTCTTCATCCCAGGAAGCTCTGCAAAGAAGGGATCACAGTCTTACAATATATTGCATTTGATCCCAAACCCAGAAACCACTCAAGCTTAAGAGGAAATTTTTTAGGCTATATGCAGTGTTCTTTTTCATGCAGCGCTTAAAGATATAAAGCGTAGAGAAGCCTACTCTTTGCACTAACTGTATTTCCATTTTATTTTTTTAAGTGCTTTGTTTTGAGTATGTGAAAAATAAAGACTGCTTTTTAAATCCTTAGGGAGAAAATTGTTTCAGAAAGCCCATTTCATTCTTTAAGACTATTATTATAGGCCAAAACATTAAAATGCCAGAGAGCTGGAGGAACAATAAAGGAAAGGTCAGTAGGCATGATACTAACTTAGTCAAAGAAAGTCCATCTAAGGTAAAAGCATTTCTGCATTTTTTAAAAAATGAAAATGGTAGAAAGAAAAGTCTATTCACATGAGGTTCATTTGATTTTTTTTCTCTGAGAAATTAATATATTTTATTTTTTGCCACCTGGAATAGGAAGGCTGGAAAAATCACTAGGAACTGCTATTTGCATTTCATAGGTTGACTGATTGACTGACTAATGGCCACATCTTACTCTACAGGGGAGAATAGGGATATAAAGGAAAATGTAAGCATGCCTGCGTGTGTGCACAAGTGCGCACGTGTGTGTGCATGAGCTCCCAGGGGGCACGTGCTCATGCTGCAATCATAGTTAAAAGATTTAAAAGAAAGCCTTGGGAAAATAAAGACAAGATCCTGTTATTATTAAATTATAAAATTATCTATACCTGCATTTTTCTAATCTTTTAAACAATATTTAATGTTTAAAAAAATCTGTTTTGTTTCTGAAGCACAAAAAATGCAGTTACTATACACAAACCATAATTTTGTTAGAAATTTAGACCCAAGCCTTAAAAAAATCCCTCAAATGTATTTAGCTATGTTAAGATGACTATATGATACATTTAAATAGCAATGCAGCATCACTTTTCACTTATTTATGTTACAAATATTCATTAAGCAACTATGCATTGAGTAATGTGCTCTGTGCTAGGGATAGAGATGCAGAAACAAATTTGTTCTCTGCAATTGCCCAAAAGTTTTGATTTGTATAACCATGTGGAGATTTAGGCAAGATATTTGAGGAGCGGGGTCAAAGAGTAAGAAAGGTTGGACTGTTAGGATGGTGGGGTGGATGGAAGGCAAGGTAGGACTATAAAGATAAACAGAGATAGGTCATGGAGGAGCCTTGTATAGGTGGCAAGAGATTTGGAAGTCAAAAAGCATGAATTCATGTAATGTCTACTTTTTCTTTTTCAAAACCTCTTTGTCTTTGCCTGTCTCCAAACAGTGCATTTATTTATAACAATAAACCATGTGACATTTTACCAAAAAAAGAAATACAAAAAAATTTCAAATTTGATGCTTACAATTGAATCTGACACCACCGAAATAATACATTAAGTACATATGCTTCAGGAAAACATTTTAAATTGGCTATTTCTTTTGGTGTCTGAGATTTGTCCACCATTCAGTTATTGGTTCAGTGACATGAGCTTGCCTTGAAATTCATAACTTTAAGGAGACACATTTGATCTATGTTTTATCAGAATGTGTGACTGTGTTTAAGTCTTTATTATTCATATCCTAAATCATACACACACCTGTTTATACATAATATTTCATTTGCATATCTTTACAATAATTTCTGTATTACTTCGTTTTAATAAGACTTTGGAAACCAATGTGAACTTGTCTTCGTTTTTGAAATTCTGGTAGACAACACCAGTTCTAGTGAAAACATTCCCACAGCGTTGGCAAGAATTGCATATTGGGTTCTGGACAGAAAAAGAGTTATAGTTAAGTATGAGTCAGGTTGCACTATGGCCCACTTTCTTGTTGCTAAAAGCCATATAGAACTAGTTACTGACCATCCTGTTCCTATAGACAGGATTTCTGACATTAGTGTCAGAAGACTGTTTAATAATTGATCTGCAACCCCATTGTTTCTGTAGGCAGAAACCCCATTGTTTCTGTGGGCAGGGTCCCTGACTGGAATGATAGGGTTGTTTAAGGATTACATAAGATGTTTTACTGATCCCCCAGCAACCAGTTTGAAGACCCCAACAGACGAATGGGCTTTCTCTTCTCCTGGTCCCATAACTTCATCCTGTGCTCTTCGACCAGTCAACCATCTCTAATCTTTGACCCAATCCAAATCCTTGAAACCTTTAACCCCAAATCCTTCACATCTCTTTGATGATTCTATGATTAAGCCTTTCTCTGCTGCAATCTAGTATCTTGGTGTATTGACTTGCTGAGTGCATTGGGCAATCAACTTATTTGGGTTACACTGTAGAGATATGTTTTTAAAAAATACTTATCATTGTCCTATAATGGCCCAATTGTGAGTATTAATGCTAATTTTTTGATGGGTACATGTGTCTCTCAGCAATATTTGTGTGCTGATAATGTGTGTGTATGCAAGCTCACATGTATTTTGCTTTTTACATACATTTTTCCTCAAAGGGACTTTTTAAAAACTTACTGTGGTTGAAAGGTCTATTAAGAAGGCAATTAACAACATGTGCAAGTTATAGTAAAGAATATGCCTTAGCCGGGCTCGGTGGCTCAGCCTGTAATCCCGCGCCTTTGGGAGGCTGAGGTGAGTGGAATGCCTGAGCCCGTGGGTTCGAGACCCACCTGGGCAAGCGAGACCTCATCTCTACAATAAAATCAAAAAATTAGCCGGGCATGGTAGTGCGCGCCTGTAGTTCCAGCTACTTGGAAGGCTGAGGCGGAAGGATCGCCGGAGCCCAGCAGGTCGAGGCTGCGGTGGCCGGGAGCGG
>CAUYQG010144110.1:0-24706 GCA_963574415.1 Tarsius wallacei | reverse complement strand
AAAATGAGACTTTGGTTCCAAGAGATGGTGAAACTGATTAGCATGGTGGAGGCTAGAACCTGGACAGGTATCTGTATGCACACGTAGTGCTATGGACTGGTACTCAGCACTAGAGTGCAGTTTCACATTGCTTTAATGTCTCCAAATTACATTTAATCTGGCTTGGCATCCAAATACCAGAATGACACAAAATCCATTCTTCAACTCTTTTTTTTTTTTTTTTTTGAGTTGGAGTCTCACTCTGTCGCCCAGACTGGAGTGCAGTGGCCGCTCCCGGCCACCGCAGCCTCGACCTACTGGGCTCCTGCGATCCTTCCGCCTCAGCCTTCCGAGTAGCTGGAACTACAGGCGCGCGCTACCATGCCCGGCTGATTTTTTGATTTATTATAGAGATGAGGTCTCGCTTGCCCAGGCGGGTCTCGAACCCGCGGGCTCAGGCAATCCACTCACCTCAGCCTCCCAAAGGCGCGGGATTACAGGCTGAGCCACCGAGCCCGGCACCCCCACCTCTTAATACTATCACATCGGGCATGAGTTTCATCATATGAATTTTGGAGGAACATGTAAATTTAGGTCATCTGTAACAAGTTCATAGCTCATATCATACTTAATGGTGACAAGTTGAAAGCTTTTTCTCTAAGATAAGAAACACGAGAAGAATGGCCGCCTATTCAACACAGTACTGGAAGTCCTAACCGGAGAAATCAGAAAAGAGAGAGAACTAAAAGGAATCCACATTAAGTTAAATTGTAACTGTCTGTAGAAGAAATAATCTTATTTGTAGAAAACCCTAAAGGTTCCACCAAAAAACTGTTAAAACTAATAAATTAAATAAAGTGACTGAATATAAAATCAACAAAACAAAATCAATAGTGTTCCATACACTGACAATCAACTATCTAAAGCAGAATCTGGAAAACACTCTCCTTTACACTAGCTCATAAAGATTTAGGAATAAAATAGATAAAAGACTGGTTTCATACTGAAAATTATAAAATATTGATAAAAATGGAAACAGACACAAACGAATGAAAAGAAAGCTTGCATTCATAGATGGAAAAATTAATATTGTAAAATTATCTGCACTAACCTCATTGATTTCCAGATTCAGTGAAATCTCTGTAGAGATGCCAATGACATTTTTCACAGAAATAGAAAGTAATTCTAAAATTTATATGAAACCACAAAATATCCCAAATAGCCAAAATAACCTTGAACAAAAGAAAACCAAGCTGGAGGCCTCGTACCACCTGAATTCAAAATGTACTAACTACAAAGCTAAAGTAATCAAAACAGCATGATACTGACATAACAGCAGACATGTAGACCAACGGAACAGAATAGAAAGCCCAGAAATAAACACATGCATATAAAATTTATGTGTTTCTAGCAAAGGTACCAAGAACACACAATGGGGAAAAATGGTGCTAGAAAAACTGATATCAATAGGCAGAAGAATAAATTAGATTACCTTACACTAGATACAAAAGTTAATTAAAAATGAATTAAAGACTTAAATGTAAAACCCTAAGCTATGAAACTACCAGAAAAAAACACAGAAGAAATGTTTCATGACATTGGGCTGGGCAAGGATTTTTTTAGATAATACCTCAAAAGTACAGGCAACAGAAGCAAAAGTAGAAAAATGAGACTACAACAAAATGAAAGTCTTCTACAAAGACAAGGAAACCACCGATAGAATGGAGATACAACCTATGGATTCAGAGAAAATATTTTCAAAATATATTGGACAAGGGGTTAATACCCAAAATATATAAAGAATTGAAACAACTCAAGAACAAGAAACTAAATAACCCAAATAAAACCTGAGCAAAGGATCTGTATACACATTTATCAATAGAAGAAATACAAATGGCCAAAAGGTATATTTTAAAATTGCTCAACATCACTAATTATCAGAGAAAAACAAACTATAAACACAGTGAGAAATGATCTCACACATGTTAGAATGGCTATTGTCAAAAAGACAGGAATAAGAGTTGAAGAGAAAGTGGGGAAAATGTAAGTCTTTTACGTGGTTGGTGGGAATGTAAACTAGTGCAGCCATAACCTTGAAAATATACCAGTGCCAAAATACTGTAAATATATCTGTCAAAATACCACTGTTTCAAATGCCCCACCATCTGTATGACGTGTGTATACTCAAGCAGTTGGATATTGCTGGAGAAAAAATGTTATAATCTTGATGGATAGACTTACTTCAAATTTATGACCATTGATTGCAAATAGTCTCTTGACAGTATTGGACCCTGTGACTACATTTCTGTAGTACATTACCTTCTCTCTTGTCCAAGATGACTGTCTCATACTGTTTCCTCAAACATCTCCTGTTTCCTCAAGCCTCTCAGTATCTTCTTCTTCCCAACCTGACTTTCAGCACAGGAATGAAATAATTGAACTCAGTCAAAAACGAATTCATCTTCCAGTCACCACTTCTACCAACATGTATCTGTATTCTTGACCAGAGTGCACAGATTGAAATCATGCATAACTCTCTGTTTATCATTTGGGTTTTAAGTCGAAACCCAGCTCTTGAGAGCTGTCTTACCAGATCATCATCCCTGAATATCCTCCACATAGATGCCTCTCAGAATCTAGACCATATTGCCACTGTTTTTTCTTATTCCTAGCACTCACAGCTGGGATTACCTTAATTATTTGCTTGGTAATTTGTATGTTACATAGCTTTCTAAATAGAAAGCAAGCATCATAAACATAGACTGTGAATCTCCTTTAGCATGGTATACCCAATTCTCAGAAGAAATTTTGAATATAGGAAAACAAAAAGTATTTGTCAACGACTGACTACATCAGCGACATTTACTAAAAAACTTACCTGCCATGCTAAAGATTTGAAATTACTAATTTATTTTATTTTAAATAAATCACTGGATCTATTTCTCAGTTAATGGATAGTGTCATTTTTACATATATTGGTCACACTAGATATATGGGTCTATTAATACCCTCACTAACTTGAAATTCTTACATAATAACCATTCTGTATGAACTTTTCAAGGGTTTTCTTAAATTATTCTCATTTCTAAAGATAGAAGTAAAGCAAAATAAAACTCTGATGTGGATCTAAATACAATTCCATTAAGAGTGGGAATGAGTTTGAAAAATAAATTAATATTTTTGCATTAGTAAAACATGGCATAAAATGATGGTAAACTTATATATTTTTTCCCTTAAATTGATTAGCTAATATTTTAAAAAAGTAAATGTATTGCCAATTCTTATTCTACCTCATTTGAGTTGTCCATTTCAAACCACATTAACTTCCATTTCTGTCTTCCTGACGATGAAAATCATATCGTGTTGTTACAATAAAGCATCATTAAATATAGTGCAAACACTTCCAAGTTAGAAGACATAAATTTAAACGATGTATAAGAGCAATATATGCATACTTTTTCTTAAATTCTGAGAAAAAAATTTTAAAAATTTGAATCATTTCTGTGTAGATCTGGAAGAAATACTGTCCTCTTGCAACCTTAATCAATTGTAATTATATTTTTATGTTTCATAATGTTGATTTTTACCACTTACCATTTTTAAAGTACTATATGCTAAAACTTATGTACTATTAAGTCCTATAGCTAATTTATGATGAACTTTATTTCATCAAGTTATGATAACATATTTTCTCCTAACAATATAGAATAAATTTTACTTGAGAAGTTGTTAAAGGTTAAATGTTTAGACTACAATAATAGAATGTTAATATATGGAGGCAAAAATATCTACAGTTGTTGCTAGATTTATTTTGTATGGCACAATTATAGGTGATTTGGTAGGCAGGGGAGTAATTATTTTAAGGAAATTTTATCAACCTGTAAAAGTCTTGAAGTTAAGAATTACTTAAATATTCCCAAATATCAAGTGCATAAAATTACGCCAACTAAAAGAGAAGCGAGCAGAAAATAATTTCATCTTTGGTAGATTACGTTTTTCATGAGATTGTTATCATTATTACTTAATTTCAGCTAGTTCAAAAACAGTTCTTTTTTACATTTTCAATATTTAAAGTTTCACTGACAAGAAGACTTTATAGACTGCTTAATTTATAAGGATTTCCCCTTTGTAGGACTTAATTCCCACTATTTTGTTTAATCGGAATATGTTAGGAGGAGGTCGTTGTTTTCATTAATAAGTTGAGTGAAAATGACCTTGGGTATATCATTTCAGGACTTAATTTAAAATAACCGCTCTATATAATCTCAGAATTTAACCAAAATAGACTTCACAATTGTAAATGTGTTTCATAATCCTCTACTGTGATCATTGGCTAAATTTGCAGTTCTGCGATATGTATGTGTGGGTGGGCATGCATATGCATGCTCATGTGTAGAGTAACCTTTAAATGTGTCAAGAAGGAAACAAGTTCTGGATGCAAATGTAAGGTTCCAGAAAAGCTCTCTTATTCTCAGGATGGACAAATTGGGCAGAGTCAGTGGATGGAGTTACCACAGGGTCAACCCCAAACCCAGCAGGAGCCCTCAACCCTGGCTTCCTTCTCTGAACTTCAATTCTGGAAACACGTTGTTCAAGCCCTGTCCTATGGGAAGGCCCAGTAGTTTTCCTCAACCTGTTGTGCCTATTATAAATGTAACAACAAAATAATGAACTCATAACTAATGATGAACACCTGTTTCTTCCCACCCTCTAGCACCATATAAAGACTATGAGAAGTCCTGATTGCTCCTATCACCTCTAAGTGTGTTAAGCGGAAAATCACAGTTTCTTTCTTGTCTTGTCAGACGTGATGTATAAGAGGAAAAACCGAAAGCACTCCATACATACATGACATCTGTGACACATATGTGATTAAAAAAGGTCAATCTGGCTTTTGAAATTATTCTATCACATTTGCATTTTATAGTGACCACCAGATGAGTTCCTTCCAAAGTTATCACTTGTAAGGATCTCTTCTCATTAACCACGAAACAGATTTTGTTCAATCATTTATCAAATTTTAGAAATCTGGGCCAGATAACAACCAGTATGATGAATGGAACAGTACCTAAAAAAAAAGAAAGAAATCTGTAACAAGCCTAAATCCTTCCAGAAACAGTCTGGACATTAAAAAGTTATAATAGATGTCAAGGCAAAATAATAATTGTGTGAGCAGTTGTTTTTATATGCCATGTTCTATTTGGCATTATAAGATCACTTAAATATCTGAAAAATTTCTAAGAGCAAACACTTTTACTACCAGCTCTAGCAGATGGCAGATAGAACTCAGGGCCAGAGAATCAGTCCAGTAGGTACAACCACAGGCTTGTGTCTGGTCAACCACGCATGCAGCCATGATCCAAACATGGCATTTTGAGAAATCATTTTGCGGCAGAGTGGCTCAGCAAACTGTGTCCTTATTATTTATTCCTAAAACTTGGTCACTCATATCAAATCTGTTATATTGCGATGGGAAAGGATGCTGCATGCAACTCATTGATGACTTAAAAATTCATTATTTCTGATGTTCCAACTGGTATATCTTACATTATCTCCCTAAGGCAAACCGTTATTTCCAGCAAATAAGGCTATTGAAATGGTATCAGTTTTATTATTGCCAGATAAAAATATAGTAACTTTTAAAGTTCTGTAGAGATGGAAGAAGAAAGTATAAATGTATTTGTATAAATAACATTACTGATGTGTTTAAGGGTAAGCATAATTTGGGGGAATATTTGTTAAAAAACTTTAAGTAAATTACTAATGGATGTCCTGGACCAATCTTGGTGAATAAATATATGTATATAAATATATTAAAGTATGTATATAAATATATGGAGAATGTATTCAAAAGATATGTGAGCATAAGAAATATAACAATTCTAATAAGATAACAACCATGTATTTATAGATGATTAGTAGTTTTTTTATAGTTTTGCAAACTAGGTAACATTGCTCTACCAGCTATTAGAGAATACTCTTTGGTAAATTTAAAAGGTGACTTTATCAAAAAATGAATTAGCACATTTCATGTGTATTTTATTGTTTACTTTGTCAGTCATTAGCCCTGCTATTTCTCTCAAAATATTACTTTAAAACGCCATCCATCAGTGCAAAATTCTCATGTTTGCTAGATGACTTCCTAGTGGCTGGCTGGCAAAATCAACTTCTTAAAGTGGTTTTAAGCTACAGAAAAAAACAAAATGAGCAGTAATATGTTTAGAAATAAAATACCTAAGTTTGCAGCCACGATTACTTCACTATAGCACAAGCTTTCTCCCTGACATTAAAACAAAACAAAGTTACTCGTGTAGTTAGGAAGGACGGTAGAGACAGAACCACGCTCCGGAAACAATAGAGTCGTCAGCCGACTTGATGCCCCCATCTAATTTGATGTGTCAGGCCTTAATCAGCTCTGTTTCACAGTGCTTTGCTCCATAAAAGCAGATTTGTTTAACCACAACCTCTATTTCAGCATGACTGGAGAAGGAAGAATAACGGACGAGACCAGGCCTATCTCACGTGTTGTATTATGGGTAGAAAGTGAATCCATCATTTGTAGGAGAGGCAGAGGGAAAGTGACAGGCTCATTCATGCCTTCGAGACATTTTTAGGTCTATTGAAAATTTTAATCTGTGCACTCTGGTTGAACCTCCTCACTCCTTAATTTAGTACATGTAGCCATGTGCTGAGTCTGTCTGCCTCAGATAGGGCCGGCTGGCTTCTGTAGGACAGTAACACCCCCAAGCAGTTTTCTTCTCCAAATTCATCCTGCCTTGAACTTTGCACACACATATAAGCTCCATTTACAGGAGGATTTCAGAGTTAATTAAACGCTGAATTTGTTTCTTTAGAAATCGCATATGCCTCGGGGTTAAGTAATAGCATTTCTGCTACTACGTTAATTTAGGATTAAGCACACTGTACATTTTCCGAGGAAATTTTATTTTTTATAAGTACACGTCTACAGAGATGGGGAAATTTTCCCCCTCTGCTACCATAAAAGGTTTTAAAACCAGGTTTCAAAAAGAGACCATATGCTAAGATGCTGCAAATCAGCAAATTCAAAATCATCCTTTACGTAAAAGACATTGGAAACACAAATAAATGCGAATGCTGGTCAAATTGTTGCTTTGCTGATAAGACCACCGAATGACTTGCACCAGAGGCCTCCAGGTTTAAGTCCTCTTTGCTCTGGATTTGTTCTGTGTGCACCATGGTAGTAATCCCAGAAGCATAATATTTACAAATATTTGGGTCAGAGATGACAGGTCAGATTTTTATTGTGAAACTAGCTGACATACATCATTCTACTCCCACAAAAGGTATCACAGAGAACAGTAAACACTTTTGTTCTTAGTTTTTTTTTAAAGGTGAGTTCTTTAAAAAGGACAAAATCCAGGCAAATACGTCCAAGTAAAGAAGATGTATGTGTACCTGAAACAAAAAATAAATAAATAAATAAATAAAATGAGGAACAGAACATACCACGAACCTGATATTATACTCAGCAGATTTACTTTTGAAATACTGTGCTTTAAAAACTTCACAAGTAAGTCCATACCTTGAGTTCATTTTCATTGACATCTTTGAACATGATTTGTAAGAAGTCGTATTTTGGCAAAATGATCAGTTTCTTAGGTCATAGATTTGTAAAACGCCAGAGAATATTCACTGGATTCAAATTTAGAAAGACATAGAAAAGAAAAACAAAAAAGTTCATTTAAAGATCACAGATGACCTCGACCTCTTTTTGTTTATATGTTTGGTTTACATTATTAATGAGACTTATGTGATCGCTTCAACATGGAGAGTTTCTTTCCTGTTCTGCCTCCTTCAGCCGTAAAGTTTGAAATAAATCAGTCAAGTTTGAAATAAAAATAACGATTACAGTTTTTGAGGTAGAGAGACAATTAGGCAGCATTTGACATTTTCTGTAGGTCAGATGAGCGTATGGATTCTTAGAGGTAAAAAGTTCAATTCATGAAGAAGAACAGAGACAACCGAAGGCTAAAATGAGTACAGTAAAATAAAACAGCCCTAAAGCCCAGCCGAGGAAGCCCTCATCCATAAATCTTATTAATCAGGGATATTTCAAAATAAAATGAGCAAGGGAGAAAAGTACGCCCTATTTCAGACTTGCCCAGTTCCTTTAGGAATTAAAAGAGAAAACGAAACATAAATTATTAAGACCATGTAAGAGAGATAATCAAATCAAGGAACAATGCTACTTTTGTAGTATGTTGCATAGAAAACACATATAATATTTTGAGGAGGTATAAATATTCTATATGAAATGTGTCAAAATTGTTTATATGCAAATGTATAGAAATTCCATTCATTGTGTGAAATAATCTTATTTTTAGAGAGATGTGTTTATAGGTCATGATTTCTATTGTTCGACCTATTGAGATTAAAAATAACGGTTGATCTAAATGTATCCCATGTCCAAGTGCATTGTCCAAAATTTTAATTCTGGAACACTTGCTGTTTCAGTGATTTATTTTGAGAAGAATTTTTTTTCTTGATTCCTAAAAACAGACATTAGGAAATTAAATAAAGCAAACTAAAATGATTAAATTATAAGAGAGTTGAAGCCTCGTCAAGTATTGTAATTTGGAAATTTTATCTTAATAACTGAAAGGAAGCTGCTATTAAAATAAACCATCTACTTTGACCAGAACAATGTATGTAATACTAATAACACAAACATTGAAAAAATTAATTAGCCTATTATTTAATAAAAACTAATTATTTTAATGATTATTGTTTTGGGTAAGTAGCAAATAACATATTTATATAAAACTCCAAATTATATAGGTGGCAAAATGATTTTAAAATAATTTTTGATTTTGAAATGTTTTTGTCTTTTAATTATAAATGAACACAAATTTTATAAAGTTTCAAATTAACATGCATAATAAAATGGGGGGGGACCCTACCTCACAAGACTTAAGGATCTTAACATTTTGGGATGTATCTTTCCAGATTCAATTGTTCTTATTCAGTACTGACAGATGTGGGCATTGTTATAGAGATACGGATAAATACGAAAGTGATAATTTGCTGTTTATTTGCATGGATCTGTTTTTATGCTTTCATACGTCGTATTATGTCTCAAATATTTGCCATGCCATCTAGAATTCTTTGAGAACATGAATTTTGCTAGCATTATGATTCTTCATTTTATAGATACAGCACAATTTAGTCAATCAGATTTTGTTGAAAATTTAAGTTATTTCCTTTATCCCATTTTTAAAGCAACCTTATGTTGTTTATTTTCCTTAAAGCAGATCTATGACAATTTTGTTAAACTGTCTATTTTATGTCACCCAACACATTTTTTTAGGTTTCCAGAATTATAATAGAAACATATACTCATAGTTCTAAATAGCATTTTGAATTCCAGGAAGATGAACTATTATAAATGCATTTGCTTGTTGGATTTTTAAATTTCATATAATTATCTTCTGTATGTTTTTTTCTAATGTATACTGAGATCTTTTAAATAACCACTATTTTCTTATGTGTTATCAACATATTGTTTTCTAAGTTTTTAGGGAGTTTAAGAGGATTTTAGTCTCTTTTTGCACATGTACTACCTCAAGTAGATAAAATTAAATTTAGTATTTTATTATAATTTGTGCTTTTTAAAATAAGTGTTTGCAAAAGCTTCCCTTCAAATAATGAAAAGATCCACCTCTATTTAATTATTCTTTTGATTCGTTTTGCTTTGATTTTTATGTTTGCTAATTATCTGCATGCAGTCTGCTTGTACATACGGTAAGGAAGAAGAGCCATTTTATTTTGCTTTTTTTAACAAAATGCTGCTCTATAACTAATTATGAAATAGTGTATATTTTTCATAGAGCCTTCTTTGGTGTATACGAAAATGTATACATTAATGTCTTCATCTGCACTTTTTTGTTTTAATAAATTGTTTCTCTCTCTTCTATTCAGAAGTATGACACTGAAATCATTACAGTTCTTTAACATGTGTATTAATGTTTGGTATTAAAAAGTCCTCTCATTATTATTATTTTTAAACATGTGACAAATTTTCTCCCATTAACATGTTTAAAACCATTTTACCATATTCTTGTTAATTTCCTTCAGATAATATTGTTTTATATACTTGTATGCTTCACTGAGGAATACACTGCAGTTTAAAAACATTTTCTGTTCTTTTATGCAATTTAATAATCTCTATATACATCAAGTTAATTTTTAGATAATATGCATATGTATGATAGGTGTGAAGGAAAATTGTATTCCAATGTTTTTTTAGTTACTGCTAGTTTTTGAAATATCTTGAACATATTTCTACTACTCTTAATATGCATTAATTTTCTTAATCTACAGGTTTGTCTATGTAGTAACAGTTGTAAAGATAATTTTTTGGCTTCAATATTTTTAATAGCATTTTAAAATATTTTCATGATCGATTATTTCAGTTTTTAAAAAAGCCACAATAGACACAGGGTGCCACATACATTTCAAGCACTCTTATAAGTGTGAAAATACCACCTCTGTCATTACAAAGTTTATAGTCTTACTGCATACCATGGTCACTCTTATTTTCGATTGTTCTAATTTATCCTTTTATTCTTTAACACACTACAATATATTGTTTTTAAAAGATGAGCTTGAATATTCATAATTTCTATTTTTCTGCTATTGATATTCTGAATATGTGCCTTCTAGTTTATTAATTTATTTTGCCATATTGGGGTTATTTTTATTCTAACTTATTGACTTGAATGCCTAGTTTATTTTAGCTCTGTTCAATTGGTTTTGCCATTATTCGACTAAGGTCTTAAGGAGTGACTTTTAGAAGGTGTCAAATGTTATGTTTTGAATATTTTTCCCCATATTAATCTACCTTGTAGATAGATACAATTACAGACAGAGATAAATATAGATATAAGATAGATAAATCAGAACTCCAAGAGGCAAAAAAATTATACTTCCATGAAAAAATAAGGGCGAAAAATAAGTAGCCTTAATCAGTTCTGAGGTCTTTTCTTGGGCAATACAAATAATTCCTCTCTTTCCACTGCCTGCTTTTATTTATTTTGGGGTTTCCTGGTTGAGGGTCAAGCTGTTAAAATAAGCAGGCTACGAGGTGTTGAGTGAAGAACCAACACGTCTGTCTCCTGAGGCCCTGCTTCCTGTCATCCAAGCAGGCGACTGTCGCACTAAAGACCTGCATGCTACTCTTTGGTTTCAGAATCCTGGTAAAGGAGAGCATTACTCTAAGGAGCAGAGACACGTGAGCCTTCAGGTGCAGCCAAGCATGAAATCAGCCCGGTTGGATAACCTTGAACAGGGACAAAAGAATACTGTAATCTTCCAAACCGGCCTGGGAATTTTTACCAGTGAATAATTTTAAGTTTGGAGGAGGCAAATATGGTTGCTTAAAAGTTACAGGAAACAAACAAAAACAAAAAAGCACTCAGGCATCCGACCTTTCCAGTTGTACACAAATGCTCTATTTCTAGAAAGCATGTTTGATGAACGTAAACACATTTTTTTTAGATGAATTGAAGGTTGGAGTCGGGCGTGCGTGACAACACACTCCTGTCTTACCAGAATATGGGAGAGGAAATCGGTGATCCCAGACGCTAAGGCACCTTTCACGTACGTGGTCAGCGTTTGGCACTTGTATGCTTGCAACCTGTCTGCGAGTTCTTCAACTCTCTACTTACTGAGAAGACCCTCAGTGAGTGAGCTTGTGCATTAATGAAGGTGTAAGCCTTTTATTCAGCCAAGCAGACAACCCCGTCTAGTGAAGCTGACACTGAAATCTGATGTGAGGTAGATGTTTGGTTGGTCTTGTTAATATGTGCTCAATGCGATTGTTATATGTATTTCCTTTCTCATTTAGCAGATAAACTTTATATCAATAATTTCCCTTAGTAAATTGAGGTTTTATTGTACTTTTCAATTGTACTTTTCAAATTGTCTTAAGGGACAGCTGTTTTTGTGCTATTAGTTTGGTCTTAATACCAGATGTATTTGATAGAATTTTTTTTCTTTAGATATGAAGTCAGAATGTATTCTTGAACATTTATATTTTCAATATTAATGGTAAATTGATTCACAAAAAACAATAGTCTATCAAGAAAGGTGTGAAATTCACTTCAATGTTTTTATTTTGTCTGTAAGACAAGCAAACATTCCATAATTTGTAAGAATGTATGCCTGTTATATTATTAAAGACTTTTCTTTACTAGAACTTAGATTCTTGTAAGTGAATTTGATTATTTAAGTCATATACATAGTATTTATTTTTCATCTAGACACAGAAAGTCTTCTTTGTTAATTTGCTTGTCAGTTTTCCACATCCATGCATTATGCCTAGAGATGAAAAGCATCTCCAGGTAAATTGCTGTTTGAGGGAATATTTGCTAAACATCTATACTCAATTTTAGTCCTAGAATCTTTTAAACTGGGAATGTACATGTGTGGAAAAAAAAGAAAAACATTAAATTCTCTGTCAAGGAAAATATAAAATTGGAAGTCACAAATCACAAAATGAATATTTTGTATCACTATAATTACGTTTTAGAATATTTGCACACTATTTCTTTTGATATGAATAAATGAAGAAAATAATCTGGATAATCAGGCTTGGTATATTTTTTACATTCACAAAATAAGTGATTGAAAAATTTTAATAAGAAATCCTGAATGATTAAATAATTTAAACTCCGCGGCTTTTAGCAAGGTAGAAAGCACACTGCAGAGGGCACTGGGTCGTGAGTCTGGAATATTGGACACACATACCAGATATTCCACTAATTGATTCTGTCACCTTGAAAAACTCCTTTAATAGGGCTAAGCCATATTAGGGTCAGTTTCCACATCCACAGGTTTTTGGTGTTTAGAATGACATATTTAAAACCAATTTCAAAAATTATATTACTCCAATAAATGATAGTTATTATCGCTACAACTCTATTACTAATATTATGACACATTAATGCTAAAACTATTGAGAAGCATAACTAGCAGGCAACACGCAAGTAACCATGTTGAATGACAGCGGGATGCCTTCACTTAAACGTTTTATGTAACCTGGTATAGTCTGATGCCAAGCATGAGGCAAGAGATTCAAATATATAGCTTCTTTCACCCTTTTTCTTGAGGATTTTTCTATGAACTAGTTGCAGAGACAAGATGTATTCACTATAAATTTAAAAACACACATAAGCAGGAATATACAAGATAATTGAAAAGTAGTCAAAGTATATGCAAAACTAGGTGGTAGTTAATCTAAAGAGTCTGGAAGAAGTGAATGGTTTACCAAGGCCTTGTCTCATCTGGCTCAGATTTCTGAACACATTTTCACTGTATACCGTTGGAGAATAAAAATATGTTTCTGAATGGATTTCATGGTAAGAACATTAACAGGGAACTAACACGGTCATCGGTAAAGACAGACAAGGTAGTCCATAAAGGCAGACTCACCTCATGCCTTCTGACGCTAGGTGTAGAAAATGCCTCCTTCAATTTTCTCAAAGAAGCAACTCATGCTTCTATGAACGAATGTTTAGCTCCACTTTGATTTTTTGTTGTTGCTGTTTTGACTTTTAATTCAGTAAACATAAAACTCGATATTCTTGTTAACACAAGTGGCTTTGAATTCTTGTTAACACAAGTGGCTTTGAATGGAAATTCTCTGCATTGTTTATTTATTCATAAAATGAAATTCCCCAAATGTCTTTGTCATGTGATATCCAAGTAGCATCTAGTCTCTGCACCTGCTTTAACACAAAGACACGAGAAATGCTTCAGGTGATGAACACCCTAATTGCCCTGATGTGATTATTATACATTGTATACCTGTATCAAAACATCACATGTACCCCATAAATATATTCACCTCTTATGTACCCAGAATAATTAAATGTAATTTTTAAAAATATGAACATTTGTAGCAGTGATGTAAATAAATTATATTCCACTCCATATGTATGGCTTAGATTTTTTTCTCCTTGTTATGTTTTCTTGACCTTCCATGAGTTTGAGAGTTTGACCCTCTCTTCCTATTTTCTACTCTGGGACAGTGTCCTTGAGCTCTTTTCCACTCACCTGGTAGAGCAGAGAAAGAAATGGGCACACTTTTCTTCTGCTCTTCATTCTAATTCCAACCCTTACATACCAGTCCTCTTTCTTCAGAGTCTTTAATCGCTGCCTCAAAGAGAGGCCCCATTTTGAATGTTACTTAGAGAAATGCCAACCCCACCAAGGCTATTAATATGATCCATAGTTTCAAAATCCAATGTTCTGTTGAAATATGAAAAAAATACTATTTTCTTTTCATTTAGTCAAAACAATACTGTTTTGGGGAGAATGGTTTATTCTCTGCCTGATTCCATCATGGCTACCACCACTAGTAGGACTCAGCACTTAGTCCCAAAGAGTGGAGGACTCCTTCAAGGGAGAGGTGGAAAAGATGGTGGTGGTGATAGGAAGAGTCAGGGAGACATGGGGCACATGGGGTAAGTGACAAAGGTGGTGATTAGGACACCAGATCTGGTTCCCAGGGAGGCTCTGATGAGAGTGTGGCCTTTCAGCAACCTTCAGGGAAGACCGTTCCTGATCCTCAACTTTGCATAGCCCTGGCTACTTGAAGTTACCAACCCAATCCACGATAGCCATAGTGCCTGTCTGTCTGCTACAGACATTCCTCTTCCTCAGAGTCAGGAAAAGCTGGAGAGAAGGCAGGGAGCTATCTTTGTTTCCCTTGTTGGAATTGGATGCGCTTCTAGGCCTCCTCCTTTGGAGAGATAGCACCCCACTGGGAATGCGTAAAGGATTTTCCCATGGAACACTATTGACACCAGATAAGGGGGCCCATACTTCACAGGTTTGGCACCCTACTTTGTGTGAATTATGCATTTGATTGGCTTTTCTGGATTTGCCTCAGAAGCCAACCACATTTCCAAAACTCTTTCTCTAGGAAAAGGTCAAGCTCAGGGCAAATGAGTTATGAAGCCAATTACTGAAGCATAGCATATTTTTATGAAACTGGAGTGACTCTCTTCATTGTGCATGTGTGGAGAGAAGGCGTGTGTGCCCACCAACAGCATTTCTTGGCTAAGCTTTGGATGCCTGAATTCTAACATAGTTTCAGGATTATGGTGTCATCCTTCAGGAAAAAAAAAGGAGGGAGGCTCATCTTTATTTTGAATATGTTATGCTTCTACAGATGACAAATTACACTAAGTGTTGTTTCTGTTTCACGTAGAAAACCCAACTGGTGGGTTTGATTTTTGATGTTTTGTTACTTGAGTCTAGCTAAGTGGTTAAGGGCATGTAAAGTTCATTCCCAGCCCGCAGTTCTTTAAGCATTTATTTCCTTGTCAGTGTTATTATGTCAGCAAGTTATGTGTGGGTGGTAAGGAAGGCCCTGGGAATACTAACCTTTCACCAATTAAATAAAAAGCTGCAAAAATAATGTAAATGGGGAAAGGGGGCTATCAACTAATCCCAACATTCTAGGTTAAAAAAATGAAAGGTTTTTAAGCAAAAAAAAAAAAAAAAAGCCTACGTTGCATATATTTTTGACCAGATTTGTAATAACCTTAAAATAAACACTACCCACAGAGAGAGTTAATGATACGTAATGCTTTATCTTTTAATGTGCTTTAATCTGGTGTGTTGTCCTCAGTAAAAAGAATAAAAAGGCTAGGTTATCAAAAGAGGAAACACAGGCCCTGTGTCTGGCTGCCTTTTGCGTGAATAGTTACAAGCAGCACACTGAATTCTTCGACTCTGAGGAATGGATTGTTTGTTGTGTTTGGCAAACAGAAACGGGTAAACCAGTCTACAAATAACAATTCTTAAGAACTGGAGCGATGTATGCGTCCACTAAAGAGGAATGTGGATGCTTTCACAAGTAAGTCATTCCCTCCTCCTCCGTGTCACCCCACTGCCCTGGTAACATCATGGCCTGTTTTCTAGTAATCATAACTTTAAAAGCAGACCGTGATTTATAAAATCGCCTCTCCAGGTGGAGGTTTTAGATAGATGAAACAGGACTGTTTGATCTTAATGAAATCCTTAATGGGAAAGCAAACCCAATTATGTGCTTCTGTTAGAATGTTCTTCTGCATTCATTCATATTTTCTGGAAAAAGCAGAACAATATGGAAAGTATATTAATCATGTTACTACTCTGGCTGGAACCATTTATTAAACAGTATCATAGTTTCCTGAAAGATTTACTAAGCCTCTTCCATTACTTAACTCTTGTAGAATAATTTACATAGTGGCAGAGCTGATGAAAAAAAAAAATGAATGAAGTCATTAACTAAGAATATTTCAGAAACACCTAGATGAAGATAATGTTTTCATCTGTTCAGTTCATCATGAAATCCTGTTTTCTATGCATAAAGCTTTTAAAAATATTATTTACAAATTATTGTTTCATTTAATCTTTTTTGTCTTCACTATTATAGACATATTAGTTAATAAATTAACTTTAAATATACTAACATCAATTTGTTTGCTTGTGCCATCAATATTTTATTCCAACTTTATGATAGATCAGGCACCAGTCAAAATTGTATGATTTTTTTCATTAATGACCTCTTTATTCCCTTTTAGTATTTTGCTTTTTTCTCTAGATATTCTAAGCACTTCTTGAATGTACTGCTCACAGAACCTTGCTTTTAGATAATTATAGCTCAATCTAGTGAACCATGTTCTGGTAAAATTTACATTGTATCTCTCCAAAGTGCATTTAAACAAAGGACTAAAAATTCCAAATAAGGTGCCTCGTTAGCGCAGTAGGTAGTGCGTCAATCTCATAAAAATTCCAAATAAGGGAATTGCAAGCTTTCCTACTGACATAAAAGAAATATTGTTTTTGCTTGAACCTAAGATTCCACTGACTCTGAAATATGCCATAACATGTACCACTCAGAAAAAATAAAAGTTTATAAACATGCATGCTCAGGAATAATTCTACACAACATATATATTGGTCACACCGGCTTCTGGAAACTTTGAAATGTATATAATATATTCTTTTTTTTTTTTTTTTTTTGAGTTGGAGTCTCACTCTGTCGCCCAGACTGGAGTGCAGTGGCTGCTCCCAGCCACTGCAGCCTCGACCTGCGGGGCTCCAGCGATCCTTCCGCCTCAGCCTTCCGAATAGCCGGAATTACAGGCATGCGCTACCACACCCGGCTGATTTTTTGATTTATTGTAGAGATGAGGTCTCGCCAAGTTGCCCAGGCGGGTCTCGAATGGAGTTGTCTTTTTGTTACTTCCCTACATTACTTGTAGCTGATAGACAATCCTTGAGCACTTATCTCAATTACCAAATATAGCAAAACTTGATCTACTTGCGTTCTTAGAACAAATAAAGCTCTTTGTTTTCTCTTCGTAAGAAAATAAATGGAATTGTAGTCATTCCTCCAATGGCTAATATCTTCCAGAAGTTATTGAAAGATGCCACCAATTTCTGGATGTATCCTGATTTCAGGGTTGAGAAATTAGAAGACAATGTGTATCCTAGAATAGATAAAATGTAGTATATTTTACATTTGCAATTTTATAATCTCCTATTATATAGGGATTCTATTCCTAAAAGCATCTATTTGTCTACTCAAATGAGTTAATTGCTCAGCACTTCCATTCACATAAGGTTACCAGTACTAAAACTTCAATGACATTTGCAAAACGTTTACCAAGAGATGGGTCATGTGGAGACATGGTGTATTATATGAGGGTATGTTTCCATTTCTTTTTTTTTCTGGTATTGATGATCTCAATAATTAGTTATTAATGTATTTCCCATACTTTCATTTTTAACTGTAAATCATATATTTGTAAAATAAACAAATATTTCTTCTCATTTACGAACTAGTTGATAGAGAAAAATAAGCACATGTGAAATAAAGTCAGAATCATTACAAAATAGTGCATTAAAATTGTATAATTTTGTGCATTATGACTTATGAATATTGCAAGGTGATGATTATTCCCAGGTTGTAGGGTTAAGTTTGGTATACAATCATTCAGAATATTCTACAGTGTCTCTGTGACCTTTTGAACTTACTTCCAACAGGTGAAAAATGATCCAACGTCTGACCTGAAAAATTAAATTTACAGGAGTGGCTACCTGAGAGTAGCACATTTTTTAGCTTAACTTATTCACTGAAAATTATTAAAATTATAGACATACTACTTATGCATCTAGGGAAACATCTGCTTACACATGACACTACAGAAACAAATACTTAGATAACCTTTTATGCCTTTGTCACTAATATGTAACACCTATTCATGTTACAATTTAAGAACATTTTTATTATTATGTTATTTTTATAGCTATTCACTTTACAATTTAAGAAAAAGACCACTTCATTATTTTTCTCATGTCAAATATTTCATGACAAAAATATTTATTGCATATGGTAGCTTCAAAATTTCAATTTCTTTCTTTAAAATCCAATGTCAATATCTTTAAACGTGTATCTACCTGACATAACAATCTGTGTGCAGATTCGATTTGAAGTGCCAGAGGAGAAAGTATATGGACTTTGGTGTTTGGGAGAACGAGGTCCTCCCAGCAAAGACCCTAACCCACATATATTTCCAGTTCGGTAAAATATAGGAAAAAAGACAGGATTCTTGTGGTTTTTTTGCCAGAGCTGATACACTATACAGATCACGGTGCATGACTTTGGGATATAATCAAATTTGTTATTCCCATCTCAACCAGAGTTATATACTGTAGAGAGAATAACATTCTGAAGTGATGTCAACAGAAAACATAAAACCTTATTCTGAGAATTTGAATTAAATAAAATATGAAAATGGCACTTAACCTTGTGTCCACCTTCTCTTTTTAGGATAGTGGCTTAAACATTTGAGACAGGTAGAAGTGAGAGAAGTTGTTTCAATATATTCCATCACATTGTGGTAAGGTTAATCTTGAGACTGTGGAAATCAAGATTGGGGCGGGGGGATAATTGATCTCTAAAAGATTAAATGTCAGCACCAAGAAAAAAAGGAGGCATCAAAGACAACACTCGGTATATTTGGTACATTAGAAGGAGGGTGATACTGTGAATTCTAATTTGGTAAGACGCAAATTTTAATTTAGGAAGAGTGAAAAACGGTGGAGATTTCCGTTTTATCTTAAATATCAGGGTTCAACAGGTTATCAGAGAAGATAGATATTTCTCAGTGAATCACACATATACATATATATAATATATATTATTCATTCATTTGTTTATTTATTTAGGATTTGGGGGTACATGTGAAGGCCTGTTATAGGGTATATATTGCATCATGGTGAAGTTTGAGCTTCTATTGAACCCATCACCCAAATAGTGAGCATGATTCCCCATAGGTAGTTTCGCAGCCTTCTTCCTCCCTCTGCTTTTTTGGAGTCCTGGTGTCTTTTCTGTCATCTTTGTGCTTGTGCATACCCAGTGTTTAGCTCTCACGTATAAGTGACAACATGTGGTGTTTGGTTTTTTGTTTTGGCATTAATTTACTTAGGATATTGGCCTCCAGCTGCATCCATGTTACTGCAAAGGACACGATTTTGTTCTTTTTAAAGACTGCATGGTATTCCATGGTGTATATGTTCCACATTCTCTTTATCTAGTCTACCATTGATGGGCACCAAGGTTGGTTCCCTGCTTTTGCTATTGTGAATAGTGCGATCATGGAAATCAGTTTGACGATTTCTCAAATAGCTAAAAATAGATTTACCATTTGACTCAGCAATTCCACTTCTGAGTATATATCCGATGGAGAATAAATCCTTCTACCAAAAAAAGA
Source organism: Tarsius wallacei (assembly GCA_963574415.1). Taxonomy (NCBI): domain Eukaryota; kingdom Metazoa; phylum Chordata; class Mammalia; order Primates; family Tarsiidae; genus Tarsius; species Tarsius wallacei. Next base: position 4,913 of record CAUYQG010144110.1, on the reverse strand, counting down.
CACATTTATATTTTTGATAAAAAATACATTGCTGACCACTTCCCTAACACATACTCAAATGTGTGCAGTATCCATACACACACACACACACACACACACACACACACACACACACTCACTCACATCATAATTATTTAGGCCATGCTACAACCCAATAAAGAATGAAAATTTAAATAAATCCTTGTAAAAATTGTAAAATATTATATTGATTATATTATAATCTTATCAACATATTTGTTCAACATCCTTCCTGTTGAACATCTTAGTTTTAATTCTCTTTTTTGTTTTTTGAGTTGGAGTCTCCCTCTGTCTACCAGGCTGGAGTGCAGTGGCATGCTCATGGCTATTGTAGCCTCAACCTGCTAGGCTCAGGTGATTCTTCCACCTCAGCTCTCCAAGTAGCTGGAACTACAGGTTCATGTCACCATGTCTGCCCAAATTTTGATTTATTGTAGAGATGAGGTCTTACCAAGTTGCCCAGGCTGGTCTCGAACCCCTGGCCTCAGGCAGTCCTCTCACCTCGGCCTCCCAAATTGCTGGAATTACAGGCTTGAGCTACCCTGCCCTGCTAGCTTTTATTCTCATATGTAAAAACCAATTATTTATGTATAGATGTATGCATATTTTACATAGAAAGAAACAAAGACAGAAGCAGAGAAAGATAGATCTTCATTTGTACATGTAAAAGAAAATATTTTAAGATTTTCAGATGGTATCAAACTCAAATGTTTATAGGAATTACTCTATTAGTAATTAAATCAGTGGATAAATTGTTCTTGTGCTACAGAGATATAATAAAAGTCAGATCACATCATGTTAGAATGATCATGTCATTCTAACAAGAGGAAGATGACTGAGAGTCATGCAAACTGTCCTGAAATTATATAACTAGAGTCTTATTGGGATGAGATCATGATCTTCCGCTTTTCAAATTAGATACCTGTCTTTCTGTTTCATATAGGCAAAACCTATAATCCATTCATATGCTTCTCCCTAAGAAATGAAACAAAGTATATCCCTTTGTTTACTGTGTTGTTGAAACATAAAAAATAACTTTATGTTAACTGAAATATTACTATGTCACTTTTAAAGTCAAAGTTTATTGCAGCATTATTCACAATAGCAAAAACATGGACCCAACCATGCTGCCCACCAAAAGAGGACTGGTTAAAAATGTGGTACATATACATGACAGAATATTATGCAGCCATAAAGAAGGATAAAATTATGAACTTCGTAGCAACTTGGAAGGACTGAGATTCTATAATACTCTCTGATCTATCACAGAAACAAAGAACTGAGTATCACATGTTCTCACTCATAAGTGGACTTTGAACAATTATCATAATACTGTGAGAAAGGGATTGACAGTAGTGGAAAACTGCTGGGGGGTGAGGGAGACAGGATTGGCGGTAGTGGGAAACTGCCAGGAAACAGGGGACACACCTCATCAACAAGGGTATTTGCACAATGAACATTTGTATACCTATCCTGAATTGTACCCAATATCTTTAAAACACAAAGCTTAAAAAAAACTGCTTTGTCTTATATTATGCTTATAAAATTTTTTTAAATGCATTTGTATTTTCAAGGATCAATTTTAATTTTGTATTTTTTTGAAATCATATTATTTCTCAACAAATAATTTAAGCTGTATTAAAAAACATTTATTTCATTACGGCTTGTCAAGATTTATGAATGAAAATTTAGTACTACAAGGTTCAAAGTATCTTTGTAACTATCTTAAGTGCTACAGATTAGGAAGTGTAAGATATTAGGTAGTGTAAGATATTCACGTGTTCGACAATTAGGTTCTTGAACCATTCTAGAAAAAGTGCTACATACCTGATTGCTGAAAATCACTACGGTCACTTTTGAAGTCCTCTCCTCGGGAAGCTATGCACCGATGCCAGCGACTAGTCCACCAGTCAAAGAATTTTGGAACTCTCTTTCTGAAACGGCCACCAGAACAGCCGTCTTATTTACTGAGGTCTGAAAATTAAGTTCACAGATTGACCACCATGCATTTACGCTGGCAGCACTGTACAAAAACTGTATTGGAACACCCTCCCTACTCACCTGTTCTGACCCTCAGTGACTTTTTTCTTTACCGGAAGATAAAAGAAATATTGAATATAAGACATTTCAATTACATTCAGGACATCAAGGAACTACGACAACAGCTCTGATGGCCATTCCAGAATAAGTGGTCCAAAATTGCTTTGATGGGTGGACCAGACACTGGCATTGTTACACAGCTTCCCAAGGGGAGCACTTCAAAGGTAATCATAGTGATAGTCAGCAATGAGGTACAAAGCACTTTTTCTAAGATGAATTTGCTAACTTAATTGTCAGTCCTTATATGTACAAGGAGGGACCCCCCCCAAAAAAAACCCATAAGTTACTTATTTTAAAAATTGTGTATTTATTTTTTAAACTTCAGTCACTTTCAAAGTACTCTTTGTTTGCTGTAACACACCTATGGAAACACTTTGCTGCTCGAAACAGTTTTTGAGCTCATCAATTTTGTTGCCTTTTAGTGCTTCTGCCCTTTTTTTGTTTCACCTTTTCCACATCAGCAAATGTTTCCCTTTGAGGACTTTTTTCATCCAGGAAAACAAAACAAAACAAAGCAAAAAGTTGCTTTGGGCAAGATCTGGTGAATAGGAAGGGTAGGGGGCACAGGGGTCATGCCACTTTGGGTCAAAAACTGCTGAACACTCAGCGTGATGTGGACAACTGCATTGTCATGGTGGAAGAGCCAGTCACCTGTTTGCCACAACTCAGATGTTTCTTCTGCAAATCTTGCTGTCCAACAGTGCTAGCTGGTCCACTGATACCCATGGGTTCCTAGAACACTTACCTAGTGGGGGAAGCCTATACTACAAGAGGCACACCCTCCAAAAGAATTTCAGTTATGAGAGGGTCTCCCCTTGCATGTATCTCCTATTCAAGGCTACAAGATGTGGCAGATGTCCTCAGTGAGACAGACTACAACCTGTTTGGAAAAATATATATATATATGCTTGTTACACAAATTTAAGAAAAGCTTTGCATATAAAAAATGGCAAATCTATAAACTCACAGAATGTCTGGATGTTGAGGGTAGAGTATTGCCATTTTATAGATTTGAGACCAGAACAAGTGTTCAATTGAAAATATGTCCAAAATATACAACTGTGCAGTTTTATTAGCATTTTACTTTGTTCCATTTTATTCTCGGTTTATGAAACATTTTCTGGAAAGATATGTCAGCCTAAGTGATGATTTCTAGCTTCACTAATCTTAATGGTTCTGCTTTGGGGACTTCAAAAAAAATCAACTTATTTTTCTGTTGCTTTCAAAAATTGGATTGGCAGAGATAATTAAAACAGAAAAAATAGTATCTGAGTATTTTTTGCCTTTTTTTTTTAACTGCAGTTCTCGTCGGTTTTATCTTCAAGGATGCCATATTGAGTTGGCTTGCATCTGTCAGTCTGTGTCATGTCACGTTACGTGGTGCCTTATAATGGATCCTGACATGAGGTAGCAGGCTGCCCTCACACCTACGAGAGGCACTTCAGATCTAAAGCAGATGGTTCGTTGTTTTCTGCAGTAACTATAGTGGCAAATTAAATATTTAAATCTAATTGTGGAAAAGGATATCATACTGCTAAACCTGAACTGCTAAACCTGAATTTAACATTTCATGATATCAAAGCTATTACTTGGTCTAGTATATGCTTTTTCTTGAATCATGTGAGACAACAGAAATCAGGCTAATTAAAGTTGTCTCTTTGTTTATAGATTTCATAGTAGAAAATATAAAACAACCACCTTTGTGCTACCATGATCATTTGTTTTTTCAGATACAGTAACACTGGTGCTTTTGCATTTCTGCTCAGTGAGATTGAAGCTAAAATGATCTAATAGCCATTTTCTGGTTTGGGGAAAGTGACAGTAATTTTTTTTTTTTTTTTTGCCACTCATCAGTCTGGATTTTTAAATTGTGGAAAAAGGTAACCAATGCAGATGTCAGCAAGTTTTTCAGAGATGATAACTATTTCAACAGGATACGGTGTGAACAATTGCTGCTAAATAAGGCCAAATGTAGCTAAACTATTCCTGTATTACATTACATTTCAGGCTAGGTCAGTGAACGCTGAAAATAAAACCTAATTATTCTCAGTTGAAAAGTTCAATATCACCATTATGATCTGACCTACTTCAGAAGCTCTTGAAGTTTCTTTGCTGCAATGAGTAACAGGTTATTTAAACTATTTTTTTTTAACATTCAAGTGTTGTGTGATACATCATAATTATGATTAGAAATTTGATATATAATATGATAAATGAAATTAGTATGAAAAAGAAGGAATTATAATTTAGTGAATCTCTGCTTAGTGGCAGGAGCAAAGGGATTCTATTGCAATCAATATAATATTTAAAGAAATACTATTAAATAGGTAAATTAACCTAATACATTAAATTTAGCACTCAACTAATTTCATGATTAGTTTATACAGATTTTTAAAAAAATGTAACTATTACATATAAAGATTTCTTTTTGTTAGACCTTATGGGGATGCTAGTTTTTATTTTAAGTAAAGTAGTATTATACAAAATATTACTCTTATTTTATATTGCTCGGTTCATAATATAAACCATAAAAATGCATGCCCTGGCCAGGCTTAGTGGCTCAGACTGTAATCCCAGAACTTTGAGGGGCCAAGGCAAGTAGATTGCCTGCCCACAGGTTCGAGACCAGCCCGGGCAACTTGGCAAGACCTCATCTCTACAATAAATCAAAAATTAGCCGGGCACTTTAGCAGGGGCCAGTAGCTCCAGTTACTCAGAAGGCTGAGGTGGAAGGATCACTGGAACCCAGACTGGGTGATGGAGTGAGACTGCAACTCAAAAAAAAATTTAAAAAT